>QVTG01000101.1:0-61347 GCA_013305925.1 Geotrichum reessii | reverse complement strand
TGTCCGATATAGTGTAACGGCTAGCACGGTCCGCTTTCACCGGGCAGTTCGGGGTTCGATTCCCCGTATCGGAGATCGATTTCTTTTTTCACAGTTTGAATTATTGAAACTTTTGTTTTAACTAAAATACCAGGTTAGATTGATACATTAAAAACTAACAAACGATTTCTTACTTTTTTTCTTTTCTATGAATACCTAAAGTGCTTTTCGGTAATGTAGACCAAAATTTTTTTTTCAAAAGAATAAAAAAAAAAACATCTTTGCTGAAAATGTCTAGACGTTTGTTATACTACCTCAATAGGTGACGGACTATAGTTTGATTGTTTAAAAGGTCAACAAAGATATTGCAACCAAAAGCAAATCAAGTCAAGCATTCCGCAGGGCTTTTTATTTAGCATCTATTATTTATAAACACAAAAGAGTAATTTGCAGAGTAGGATCAGTGATGCAAGTAGTCATATCTTTATCAGTTTGTTTGATGGCATTACAATCAATGTCGGAATATTGACAAAAATAAAAAAAAAAAGAAAAAAAAAAGATGCTATTAGAAAACTTACTTTGCCAACCTCCGGATCAAGCAAACGACAAGGCTCAGAGAAACCAAAAGTTTCTGAGTTTGACAGTTGGCTATCAGACCAAGCTTCCCAATCATGCAAAAAACAACTATATCGCTAAAAAGCCGAGAAAGCCATGAATATTTAAACACAAACACTTGGTGGTGTTTATAAAGGTAGTGTCTAGTCAGTAAATCAAGCAACTTGTACATTTTCATGTGTGTGACTGATACTTGAACATGTTAGACCCGTTTGGTATCACAAATTGACAGATCAAGGAAATAGCGAAATTCAAAAAAAAAAAAAAAAAAAATACAGTGCTATTCATCTAAACATACAGTAATAATGTATTTTTTTTTTGTTTATGATTAATTGTTAATGTTCTGATAGTGTCACCAACGTACACTTCACCGTCAAGTGCACACCAGTGACTTTAGTAAAAGTCCCATATTTTGAAATAATTAAAAAGTCGTAACTAACAGTCCTGATATATAAAACTGGACTTCAATTGAAAAAAAAATTTGAATAAAGGCCAAGCCATTAGTCGTAATGTGGTCATTGCTTATTTTTTTTTTTTTCCACTACGGATAGTAACTATTATATGTGATAAAAATTGGACTACAAAAAAAAAAAAGACCTTTCACCATCATAATTGGTGACAACAACAACAAAAAAAACAACCAATATCACTGGATTTTCAATTATACATACATGATCATGATAGAGAATATAATGTGGTATAAAAACGATTTTATTTATTTTATTCCTTTTTTTTTTCAAGGTCCTTGTACTATAAATTAACGATGATAAAAAAAAATGCAGTAACATCACCAATATTTAATGCAACACTAACAATTGAATTCATCGATATGAAGTCATGATTATTTGCTTGTTGAAATAAAATTAGAAAAAAAAATTAAATTGATATTTGAGGTCTATTCTATTGTTTTTTTTTAAAAAAAAAAAACCAGGGGAAAAAACTTTTTTTTTTTTTCCTTTTTTTTTTTTTTCCCTTTTCTGACACTTAAATACCAACTCTCAAACGTTTAATTTTTTTTTTTTTTCCATCCTTTAACTTCAAAACCTTCTCATTCTGTTCAATATTTCCATATGTATAATGACTGTTTCTAAAGAGGCACCTAAAATAGATCTCAACTTTGACACTGGCGAGGATACCTTCAAATTGCTGGGTGATCCGGTTAACCGCGACAGTCTGAATTTTTCATTTGACACAAGCGCTGTTACCAGTAGCTCAACTCCTGCCATTTCACCTACTACTACTATTACTGCCATTGCTAATAACAACAACACTGCAGACCTCGCTCGACTAGAATCACCAGCAATTAAAAGTAACGGCAGACGCAGCACTTTTGATCCCGTTGCCATTGCTGAGCACCAACTACAACTTCAAAACGAGCAGGAGCAACAACTGAAACACAATAATGATGCCAATAAGATACAGCTTGAAGAGGACGTAAGGGGGCAGAATTCGCAACCAGAAGTGGAACCACATACCAAGAACCAACAACAACAACAACAAGATGAATTACAACAAGTTGTTTCTGCAACTGCGACTTGTTCTGCTGTGATTGAGGAGAGCTCTTTGCCAGTAAACGGTAATCAAACTAGTCAGCATGATGCACCTACGGCTGACGCGGCCGTGAGTGACGGTAGCCCAGCACATACTATTGACGCAGAGGCGGCAGCCCCTGAACAAACAAAAACGGCTACTACTACTAGCGCTACCACTGGGAATAAATCAGCAAATGCCGACGCTGTTGTTGATAACACAAAGACTAGTCTCCCTGGTGAGATTAATACTTCTGCTGCTACTACTACAACCACAACTGTAACTACCGCCACAACAACAACAACTGCTGCTGCTGTTATTGAAAAAAAGCTTTTGTCTGAACAAAAAGTCGTTAGCAACGAGCCAGCAAAACAACCCGCCATGTCTGCTGAAAAGCCAAACACGGCTGCAGCAAAGCAGACCACGGAGCAAGAGACCAAGACTTGTTTTTGTTTTTAAAAAAAAAAAAAAAAATTAAAAAGGATTAGTTTTGTCTTTTTTTTTTTTTTTTTTTTTAAAAAAAAAACAAAAAAAAAAACAAAAAAAAAAAAAAAAAAAAAAAAATCAACAGTGCCTTCTACCTTCTTATATCGTGCAACTGGAATAGTGGGTAGCTAGACTATTCATAGTTCACCAGCCCTTTATATCCTATTGACTATTCTTTTTTTTTTTTCACTTTCTTTTAGTATACATATGTTTTATATAGTCCTCTACAAATATTAATTGTAATAGTAATTTTTATTCTTAATTTTTATTTATTTTTTTTTTGGTAAAATTTAATAGTAAATTTATTAAAATTTTTTTCTTGCTGAAATGTGTTTAACTATGGGTTTATATCGACAGGTTCGTGAAGTTCAACTAGCCAAAAGCTAAGAATCAACACCTTTGAACCTAAAAAAAAAAACAAAAAACACGATAATAATATTCAATGAAAACAAAAGTTTAAACCGATAAGACATAAACAAGTCGAAATAAAAGAGATAAAACACTTAAGCAAGGTTTTCAGAGGCCAGATTCTGCTGGTCATACTTGAAGTTCATGTTATAAGTCTCCTGCTCACGGCTCTTGACCTCATAGTCTTCCTGAGCCAAGGCACACGGAGCACAAAACATGGTTGCCGCAATATCCTTGCAAAAGTTACCTTCAATATCATACCGCTTTCTAATAGAGCGTCTACGCAGTGAGCGCCACGCCACGTTACCAATCGAGTGCGACCAAAAGGCCATGACAGAGTACGCAATGCAGTCACCGTTCAAGTAGTCAGTCCATGACTGGCCAATTGTGGCTGGGTCGGCTTCGGGCTCTCTGAGCAAAACCCGGTTAGACCGTGCAAAAATACAGGGCTCAAACACCAGCGCGGGGCAAAACACGTCAGGCTTCTTGGTGACGGAGAGCAACGACATTTCAAACTTGCCGTCTTGCGACTTGGATTCCATAGATGGTGCCGGTGCGCTAGCATTATCGTAGTACGCACGGTCATCAATAAGCTTGTCGGTGACGGAGTAATCGATTTCCTCTTCCTCCTCTTCGTGCTTTTCGGTGGGGACGACAACGTTGGAGCAGTCATCCTCGTAGGCGGGAGGTGGGAGTTCGTTAGATTGCTGGATCTCGGCGGTAGTCATTATTGAAAAAATAAAAAATAATAATAATAAAAAAAGATTAATATCGTATGTAAAATAAAATAGAAATTATTTAAAGATAAGGAAAGGAGGAACAAGGAGAAGGAAAGAAGAAAAAAAAGTCTTTTTTGAGTTATTTCTATCGCAAATGATAAAAATAAATCACCATAACATCATCACGTGCTACGAGTCAGATTACGAGTATGTTCCAGACTCAGCCTTGTTTCGTGATATATTATGGTATCAATTCCTCCTCTTCCAGAGAGCAGGCAAAAAGGTATTTATTAGGATTAAAGCAGCTACAAGTTTTTAAATAACAACTAGAAATAGTAGTTTTACGAACTTCAAAGGGTAATTATTCTGCAAGCTTCACTTTAAATTTAAGGGTCCACACGAGTCCCAAATCTGAATATCAGACAACAATCAATAGGATTGGATATTTTCTCACACTTGGGGGGTTTATACTTCTGAATATACTTATATTACAAAAACCCAAAAAAAAACAAAAATAGAAAAAATTTAAACAAAAATTTCTTGTTCACACAGACAGCAGATAGAACTGATTGTTGAGTGGGGGGAGAGGACTCTATTAGACACGACAAGGCAAGGATGAGTTGGGACCTGACTGATACCTGAGTTTTTGATTTATAATTGTTAATGTAATCTTAATAACTAATGTGACAAAATAAAAATGACTTTACATTGGTTATAAAGAGAGATAAAATTGAAATGCAAAAAGATTTTTTTTTTCTAAAGCTGGTTGAATGGTTTACAGATTTATTGTTCATATATAGCCATGAAAAATTTTTTTTTCATTGATCGAAGCAGCGTGTAACAAAGGAAGCTCGGTAAGATTGTCGCTACAATAAGTTAGCTCCCAATAATAAGAGATAATAAATCAAAGACTATAATCAATCTTAAAAGTCGTTTTTTTTTTTGGATAAATAAGAGGAAAAGAATAAAAACCCAGAAAAAAAAAACATTAATTTCACTTTGATAGAAAAATAAAATTTTGTTATTGCTGATTCACATACAAATATTAGAGATAACAAGTAAAAAAAAAAAAAAAGGCTTGAATTACAAATATGTGGGTCAACTTAATACAGGGCCTTTTTGTTTTACTAAAACTTGGTCCCCTCTATTTTCAAAAAATTAAAATAAAGCAAAGCTTGATTCATCATATATATTTTTTTTTGAAAAAAAAGTAAATGATAAGTCGTATATTAATTCCATTTGTAGATGTGTTTTTTCATTAACAAAGTTCCCGTAAATACGTATAATAATGATTTAAACACACACACACACACACAAAAAGTAAACCACCAATATTTTGGTAAGTTGGTTTTTTTGTAAATTATACTGTATTAAATATCAATATGAAAAATTTGTGTTTTCCAAGCTCATTTTCTTGTTTTTTTTTTTTTTTTTTTTTTTGATTCATAGTTTAAAGAACATCAAGACAAGAACGTATTTAATTTGATTTGAAAAAAAAAACAATAAAAATTTCAAAGTAATTCCAAAATTTACAGTCCATTTTCACACAACTATTCTAGTTACTTTTTATTATCTTAAACCATCTGAAAAATTTATTAATTCTATTTCAAAGACAGTTGATACTGATAACTGTTGTTTCGTTTGTTAGTATTCAAATGAGAAACCTCAAAGTCAGCACTGAAGAAAGAAACAAAAAAAAAATCTTTATGAGACCGAGTTGCTCAACAATGTCACAATACTTTCATAACGTTTATTCGTAAGGCTAAAATAATTCAAAAAAAAAAGACTAAACAATTGTACTATAAACCGGTAACTTTTAATCGCAATTTTTTTTTTTTTTTTTTATATCCAAAAAAAAAAAAAATCCTTTTATTATTCTTTTTTTTTTTGTTCATATTGAATTACAGTGTTTTTTTTTTCCAAGTCATAGTTTTGAAAGTTAATAAAGATGCTACATATTTTCAAGTGTTGTAGTCTGTATAAACTTTTTTTTTTCTTCTCTAGATTGGAATGAGTGACTCAGAAAAATCGGGTTTAAAAACTTGTGCTATAATTCAACGTGGTTAGTTTTGTTATAATTTAATAGCTTGGCTTTTTGTCTTTTTTTTTTTTGCGAAACTCGGTCTTCGGAACAAAAGAATTGTTTCAGACCGCGCCCAGTTAGGTAAAATGATGATTCAACAAGAATGGGTATTGCTACGATGATAATTCAGTTTCTCTTCATAGATTTTTTTTTTTGTAATGAATTGAATAGTGAACCACATTATCTGTTGAATATTTGGTAACAAGCGTCTGAAACATTGTTTGTTGTTGTATAGTTTAGGAGAAAGATCAAGAAACAAAACAATATGGTCAACAGCCGTTTGATTTTTGGTCAACTACAAACAACTGATGTTTGTACCTGAAAATGTTTTTTTTTTTTTTCAATATCAAATATATATTTTCATTTAGAATTGAATAACGAAAAATGAAATAAAAATTAAACATTTTTTTGTTATTTTAATAAAACGGTTTAATGTATTTTTTATTTTTTTTTTTGGTTTTTACTGCTCGATTTAATTCAGTAAGCAAAGAATGTAGAAAGTGGGCTCCAAGTCCCTTTGCAAGGAGAACAATTCAAAGTATCACAGCTATCAAGTTTGAATGAATATCGTGCCATGATTACGTATCTACTTTTCAAAATTCAAATTATATACAAAAAAAATAATGATTTAGAAACATGAAGAATAAAGTAAAATGAAAATACAGAAACATCATAAGACATACAATAAACAAGATGGTGATGATTTAAAACATTTTATTGATATTGTATTTTTATGATGGCTTTATGTTAAAAAGGGCACTTTTTTTTATTTTTTTTTTTTAAAAGATATATAAATTTTCATGTTTACTGTATAAAATTTAAGCATGACGCTCTGGCCATGATAAAAAAACAAAAAAAAAAAAATATCGTTCGAGCTTTATTTCTTCTAAGCTTAAAACTCCTTTTTTTATTTTTTTATTTTTATTTTTTTGGTGAAACAAAAATGGAGTCAACAAAATATATTAAATGCCTGTTTTTTTTTTTTTTTTCATTCAATTGTCATTCTTTTCCAAATGTAGAAATTCTTGATTTCTAAGTATGACTTGGTCTTGGCTAAGAAAAAAAAAATATGTCCAGCTTGGCACCTCCATTAACCCTTTTTTCCCCTTCCCTGTTGGTAGCATACTGAAGCAGACTACACTCTGGATTTATGTAACAATCAAGTCAAAGTGCTATCATTGTGTTAGGCCTTTGAAAAGACAAACACGTTCACTCCTCCATGATATTTTGTCTTTTTTTGCAATCACAATCGGGGACTGCATTACCCCCCTGCTGCAACGACATGGTTTCATTAGACAGGCTACCCTGGAAAAACAAGTACACATGAAATATATTTCATTTTGATACACAATTGGTCACAACATGTAGTACTTGTTGTTCATCTATACCAACTACGACATTGAACTGTTTGAGGTCAATAGACCCGAGTAGGCTATATAACCCGTTTATAGATTTAACATACTTATTTTTTTTTTTTTTTACTGTATCATACATTGTACCTTTTTTTTGCTTTTTTAATACCAAACAAGACATGTCCTAAACTCTATTATACCCTCTAACTTAATCCTATACCGTTTTTTGGGCTCGACGCAGATCACAAGTATAAAAAAATTTTTTTTTTTTTTTTTCAAAACCGAGCGACTAAACAAAAAGCCAAACAGACCTCCTGACATTTGCTCACGAAGACTTAGTTATCATCATATCTATATATATGTTTGTATGTAGAGCTACATACGCGTATATATTATATTTTTGGTATTATAATAATAATAATAGTATTAAAAAAAAAGTACAAATACAGTCTTCTTTTCCCTAGTATTTAATTTTTTTTTCTTTTTATTGTATTAATATCCTTGTTCAACAATCAATTTTTAATTTTTAATACTTGTAAACTCATTAAAATTCATCATGTCTGAAAAAATTGTCACCAGCCAGCCCGAGCCTACTAACTTTTTCATCCATCCTACAAGTGAGGCCAATGCTGATTCTATCATGAAAAGCGCCCAGCCCACTATTGATAGTCTCAAAGTCAATGGTACTGGCCTCCACAGAGATCTTCCACCCCAGGAATTCAGAACCGGTCTTTTTGACTGTTTCACTGACATTCAAACCTGCTTGTGTGCAACCTGCTGCAGCCCGTGTCTCTTCCACCGTACGTACCACGTAATCAACCGACCTGACCCTAACGTGATTAATGAAGACGAGTGGGTTGGCGGTACCTGCGCCGCTTTCTGCCTGTCGGGCGCATGCTGTGGTATTGGCGCATGGATGTGGTCGTTCCTGCGTCGCGGTGCCATCAGAGAAAAGTACAACATTAACGGTAACACTAGAACAGACCTGCTGTTGACTTGCTGCTGTGCCCCATGCACAATTGCCCAAGAAGATATTGAAGTTAGAAAGATTGAAAAGGAACGTCTCGTTGAGTACCAGCGTAGCCAACAAGCAGTTGCAAATCAAACGCTATAAAAAGAAATGGGTTCATTCAAAAAGATGTGGCTATCAACAATTTTTTTTTTATTTTTTTTTTAAAGGTTTTCTCCGTTATTTTAATTTTTTCTTGTTTTAATTCGTGTAGCTTTATGTATTAATGATGTATAATGTTGAGAATCAGACCAATCCCCTGACTGTAAAAGATGGATTGCTTCAAACTTGAGTATTAAAAGCATATTTTGACGATGCAATTCATATCTTAGATGCTTTAAAAAACTATTTTTTTTTAAAAAAAAAAAAAAATTGGAATACTGTAACTGTAGGTCGGCTGAGCTCCTCCACTTTTAAGCGGCTATTTATTTTTTTTTTTTTTTTTTTTTTGTAACTGAGATATCTACAAAATTAAAACTGACACTACGGTGCAAAGAGTTTTAAAAAAAACATCAGTGCTTAAATTAATTTTTTTTTTTTTCGTGTAACAAGGCGTTCAATAAGTTGGTCTGAACTCTTGTTGATATGGTTTACCTGATATTCATCTTTTTTTATACTTTGGTATCAAAGTTTAGACAAATTAAAAAAAAAAAAAAAAAACTCCCACCTTGTTTTGGGATTGAAAAAAAATAAAATAAAATAAAAACAAAAAGCCCTTGATTTAAAATATTTATGTATAGAAAATTCAAATTATTATGTTAAATGTCAGCCTTATTTATATACAAATATATAAATCAATGGTTTTATTTTATTTATTTTTTTTTTTATTTTTATTTTTTTTTTACATTGTCAACTTGTTGCGGCATGGATTCTATCAACTTGTTACGATAACTTGGTTTCAAAATCCAACCATAGGTTTTGATTTAATAAAAAACGTATTAACATAAAATGTAAAAAAAAAAAAAAAAAAAAATGGAATTTTTAACTGACAGATCTTTTTTTTCATATATATATAGCTCCAAAATTTTACTTCAATGGGATTCAAATCAGGTAATAACAGGGTTAGCTAAATTCTGGTCTTACATATTGTAATTCATATTTTTTTTTTTTTTTTTTTTTCGCATCTTTATGCCAGTAATATACATATAGCGTCATCCTACATGAAAAAATTATAACACTGTTTAGCTATAAAAAGTTTTTCATAGTCTTTGTTTGTTTTGTTTTTAATGAAAAAAAAAAACAAGTATCAGACAGTCTTTTTAAAAACTTTCAAGTATAATTGATGAGGTCATGATGAACTTTTATTGTAGATAGCAGACATTACTATATTACCGGCTCCAGAAAAAAAAAACCACTTTCTCTTTTTGGTTTTTGAAATTACCAGGAACTGTAGGTCGTGTTAAAAGTAGATTCTTATATATATTGGCATCAATCTTTGAATTCGTTAATGTTGATTCCTCGTTGATAAACCAACCTCAAAATGACTTTCACTAAACTAGGTAACTGTAACCCAGTCACAAACCAGGTTTCTAATCAAATTTGGTTTTCAAATTTTTGTTTTTGTGTGTGTGTTTACTCAAGAGTTCAGGTTTTTTCACGAGACGGTTTTGGGCTTTTTTTTAAAGTAGTTATCTGGTTTTACAGTCTTTAATTCATTGTATAGGCGGAAAAAACAGTGTTTTTATTCGAAAATTTCTTTGAAAACTTGATGATCAGAGATGTGTCAAAATACTGGCATGCTTTGAAAAAAATATTGATTTTTTTTAACGTGTTTTAGTGGGTTTTGTGTTAAAAAACAAAAAGTTTTAAAAATTTAGTTTTTATCAAAAATTTTTTTTTAAAAGATAATGGTTTCAACTTTTATGTATGTATACTTTGCTACCACGTATAATACGTACTTGTAATAAATTAGAATCATATTCAATTGCAATCAGTATTTAAAGGAAACACTGAAAAAAAAATTATATGAACAAAACAACATTTCATAAGTTTTAAAACGACCATAAAAGAACTCATAAACATCCAAATTAGATAAATAAATAATAATAATAATAAAAAAAAATAATTGTTTTTTAAAGGCCATCGTATTTTTAATATATTGTATACCATAAAGTTTCTTTCTTGCTACTGCGATAAGCCTACTCATACTCGAAACAATAAATCGAAATTTTTTTTTTTTTTTTTTTTTTGATTCAATCAATTTCTATGACACTGAAAGTCATTGTCAAAAAATTTCCTAATTTTTTAGTATTAGCATTTCAGTATTTCAATTTAAATGCTTTTCAGTTTGATTTTTTTTTTTTTATTTAAAAAAAAAAGACATGTTAAATTGGGGGTTTAAATCAAACTAATATGGTGGCCATTCAATGACCCAAATTCCGTGCTCTTCAAAACCATGTAGCTTTTGTTTTCTAAATCAAATTATTATCTTGCTTAAAAATATCTTAAGTTTATAAATAGGTAAGAGTTTTGCTTTTGAGCTTTTATTTGTTAGTTTTAGGAGGTCATGGAGGTTAAACTTTTTAGTGAATGTGTGTTTCCATAGCTTTGCCTATATGATATATAAATGGTAACAATCCGGTTATGATTTTAATACTTCAATTGTTTTTAAAAAAGCTCTCTTTTTTTTGTTTATTATCATCAAATTTTTATATACAATCTAATTTTTTTTTTTTTTCCTACTTGGGTTATTTTTCGTTTTGTTGACATATTTTTCTTTAATCACGTACCTGGATTGATCTGTTCTTGTAACAAGTACAAATATGTCAAGTTAAAAAAAAAAAAAATATGACAATTTTTTTTTCCTGCTTCATTGATTTAAATATACATAGTTAATAAAACTGCTAAAAAAAGACTTTCAATTTATCGACTATTTAGACTAATTTTAATCATGGTCATTATTACTATCCAATCTCTTTTTTAATCATGCTTTCCACTCTCCCTTGTTTTTAAAAAGTTATTACAAGGGGGGCCCATTTTTTGTGTTTACACTTTCAACGTAAAATCAAATGCCAGATGGGTTAGGGTGAGATCTTTAGGGCCAAAAAAAAAAAAAAAAACACAGGTAAAACAAAAATCTATGGCTATTGAAGCGAGAATTGATGAAAAACAGACTATTTTCCAAAAATAAAAATAGAAAAAAAGAAAGAATAGATAGAAAAAATAATATATAAAAAAATGAAAAAAAAAAGATAAAAAGACCCGTGCTACGCCTAATTTAAAAATAATGGCGGAGCCGACCAGTTGAAATTCTGAGTCGGATATTAACTGTTTTTCATTCTGACTGAGCGGTGGTTGCAAATGTCAAAAAAAAAAAGATCGCTTTTTTTTTTTGTTTACTTTTCAGATTCTAAAAAAAAAAAAATTTTTTTCTTCCTTATTTCCTAATTTCTTCTTCATTAACACACCGTCTCTGGATCTTCCTAGAGTACCGTATCTATACATCTTGAATTGACTTTACCATGGCTTCGCTTGAAGATCTTATTCCCTTGGTTAACAAGCTTCAGGACCTCGTGTTCAACACCATCGGTTCTGACACTCTGGATCTGCCCCAGGTTGTCGTCGTTGGATCCCAATCTTGTGGCAAATCCTCTGTCTTGGAAAACATTGTTGGTAGAGATTTTCTTCCCAGAGGTACCGGTATTGTCACTCGCCGACCGCTCATTCTTCAGCTTGTCAACATCCCATCACACGGGCCGCCCAAATCAGCTCATCCACCGGTTTCTGAGACCTTATCTACATCGTCATTTGAACTCGGTGCTGCTGCGATCACAGAAATCCACCCACATACTCGTATCACTCAGCCTGGCCAGTATGAAGAATGGGGTGAGTTTTTGCATATTCCAGGTCAGCGCTACTATGACTTTACGCAAATTCGTCGAGAAATCGAAATTGAGACGTCTCGTATCGCAGGTAACAATAAAGGCATTAATCGGCTGCCTATTAATCTCAAAATATACTCGCCTCATGTTTTAAATTTGACACTAGTTGATTTGCCTGGTTTGACTAAGATTCCTATTGGAGATCAACCTACCGACATTGAACGCCAGACCAGAAACCTAATTCTTGAATACATTGCAAAACCTAATTCGATTATTTTGGCCGTCTCGCCTGCCAACGTAGATCTTGTCAATTCTGAATCTCTCAAACTTGCAAGACAGGTCGACCCTCAGGGCAAGAGAACAATAGGCATTTTAACCAAACTAGATCTTATGGACCACGGTACCAACGCCCTCGACATACTTTCCGGTAATGTATACCCCTTAAAGCTTGGATTCATCGGTGTTGTAAACCGGTCACAGCAAGATATTCACGCCAATAAGGCGCTGTCCGACTCGCTTGTTGCGGAACGCGACTTTTTCGCATCTCACCCCGCTTACAAAAACATTTCACATCGCTGTGGAACGGCCTTTCTTGCAAAGTCCTTGAATCAGACACTAATGGGACACATTAGAGAGCGCCTGCCCGACATTAAGGCACGTTTGAATACGCTGATGGGTCAAACTGAGCAGGAGCTTGCCTCCTACGGGGATGCAACTTTTACTGGCCCCGAAAATAGAGGTGCATTGGTACTTCAGCTCATGACTAAGTTTGCTACATCATTTGTAACTTCAATTGAAGGTACCTCATCTCAGATATCTACTAAAGAGCTTTGCGGTGGCGCTAGAATTTATTATATTTTTAAACAGGTTTTTGGCCACTCACTAACTACTCTTGACCCCGTTGCCAACCTCTCAATTAGAGATATCCGCACCGCCATAAGAAACTCAACAGGACCTCGTCCTTCGCTGTTTGTGCCTGAGCTTGCCTTTGATTTGTTAGTAAAGCCTCAGATTAAGATGCTTGAGCCACCATCTCAGAGATGCGTGGAGCTGGTTTACGAAGAGCTTATGAAGATTTGTCATAATTGTGGCTCGCCTGAACTCTCTAGATATCCTCGTCTTCAGGCAAAGCTTATTGAAGTTGTTAGCGATTTGCTGCGAGAACGTCTTGGACCTACTTCGTCTTACGTCACTAGTTTAATTGCTATTCAGCGCGCTTACATCAACACTAACCACCCCAACTTCCTTGGCGCGGCTGCGGCTATGACTTCAATCATGGAAGAGAGAAAGCAGAAAGATAAGTTGGATGCGATAGAAGAACTGCGACTCAAGTCAATTGAAGAAAACAAGCTGGCAGCCGCCGCCGCTGAAAATGACAAGAACATCAGTAACAACAGCGAAAAGAACAATGACAAGAACAAGAAGGGATCTAAGCACAATAAGTCAACATCATCTGATACCGTTGCATCGGCCACTGGAAATGCCAACAGCAACGCAGTCAAAGGCAACACTATCCCTGACTCGCCCATTTCGACCGCTAGCAATCTTTCATCAGCAGCCATGAATGGTACGGCGGGCAGCACGGGTAACAGCTCTAATGGTGGCAAGGATTCTTTTTTGAATTACTTTTTTGGAAAAGACAACAGCAACAACACTAGTGGCTCTGGTACTGGTAGTGCAGCATCTACTCGAACTCTCGCATCTACAAATAGCAACATATCTGGTTCTGGAAATGCCAATTATGATTATCTCAATAAGCAACCCGATCTGACAGAGGAAGAGTTTGAAAACGGTGAAGAACGCCTTAGCGAAAAGGAACTTTTTGAATGCGAGCTGATTCGCCGTCTTATTATTTCTTATTTCCAGATTGTGCGGGAGTCCATCCAAGATCAGGTACCAAAGGCGGTCATGCATCTGCTTGTCAACTTTTCAAAGGAAAGCACTCAGAATCGGTTAGTGTCTAAGCTATACAAGGAATCTATGTTCAGCGAGTTGCTGTATGAAGACGAGGCTCTTGCGCAAGAGCGTAAAAAGTGTGAAAACATGTTGGCTACCTACAGAGAGGCAGCCAAGATCATCGGTGAAGTGGTTTGAACGGAAACTTAAAAATAAAGCGTTAATGAAAAGAGAAAGAAAAAGAAAAAAAGATGTAATTTTTTTATTTTTTTAAAAAAAAAAATTAAATAAAACTGTACATTGATGATTCATTTATTGATGATGAAAAAAAAAAAAACTTTTTGTTTAATTGATTTGATTGGTCATTAGATTCGTGAAAATACAGAAAAAAAAAATTAAAAAATGGTGATACAAAATTAAACATAACAAAGCCAGGAAAAAAAACAACAACGTGTAGTCTATAAAACAAAGTAAAGAAGGAATCATGATAATAAACACAAAAAAAAAAAAGAAAAAAAAAATAAATAATTAAAAAATTTTTCATTTTTTTTTTCTTCTGGAACATGGTGAAAGGGAGCCTAGCGTCCATCAGACGGTGAGGCCGCAGCAGCGTTGGATTGAGCAATTCGAAACTTACTGGTGGTAGTAGGCTCAAATCGAGGAACAGTTCCCAGCGTACCTGGCGTACGAGTGCGGCGCCAGCGGCCTAGCGATGTGTACGGCACTGTCTTGCGTACCCGCGGACGCGTCGGGGTTTCGGGTATATACTCATCGTCATCATGGTCAACAACAACGGCAGCAGCAGCAGCAGCAGGGTTCGTAGTGACAGAATCAGCAGCTGGGAAAGTAGCCATCTGTGGTACTGGTTGGGAATTTGTGGTCGTTGTTAAGTGTACCAGCGGCCGCCGCAGCATTGAATAAGATCGCATGACACTGTCTTGTTGTTGTAGAAAGTTATAAGATTGTTGATATTGTTGCTGTTGCTGTTGTTGTTGTTGTTGTTGTTGTTTGCGCTGTGATGTAGGTGCAACCGGCATAAAGGTTCGTTCATTTTGCAGCTCCCAAGTTCGGAGCTTCCAAAAGCGCCATACGGCTTTAAACCGTTGCTCCCCAAGCTGTTTGTTAAAATCATCAGCGTCACGCACTTTGGTACGCACTTTAAACATGCGCATTCGCCACGCCCGGTATGTGCGTTCAATCAATTGCAAATTATTTGCAAGAATCAAATCATCTGCAATGGAGTTTAGTTGTGCGACGCGCTCGCGCTCTGCCTGCCACCGGTCAAACATGCGACCTACCAAAAGACGGTCGGCCATATACGCACTTTCTGCTATTGTCCGAGTGCGTTCTGCCCAAGCAACCAGCACCCCTCGTTTTATCGTGCTTTCGCGTGCAGCAGTAAGTTCATCGCAACTAGCATTCAGCTCATCTACATCGATATAGCGACCAAACCACACATTAAAGTATTTATCAGCCAATCGTAAAGCACGTTCCCCCTGGAACTCCTCAAGTGCTGCCTCCCGGCGCTGAGTCTTTGAATGTACCAATGCGGCTTTCCATTTACCAAAATGCAGTTTAAGTGACGCTGCTCGATACTTTTGATCTGCAACCTCGGCTTGGTCAAGCAGCTGATCATCCCGGTACATGAAAGAATAGAATGCGTGTCGCAAAATCCCCTGATTGTAAACTTTAGTTGCTTCTGCCTCACGTTTAGCTTGCGCCGCTGCGCGGGTGTGCCAAAATGCAAAAATTTTCCCTGCCAGCTGTTCATCCTTAACAGCGCGATAGCTTGCATATCGGTCGTGTGTGCGTATCTCAATTTCGTCAAGCGCAATACGCCAGTGTTTGAGAACTCCCGCTGCCAGTGATGTGTTGCGAAGTGTAGTGAATAACTTAAGCCGGGTATTAACCTGCCATCGCACAAGAGATCTCTGCAACATTTCTTCTTCACGCACAATAATAACTTGGTTTGCTCGTGTGTTCAGTTGCCAAGTTTTCAAACTATTGGTGCAAATATTATACTCACTAAGCTTTCGTGCACGTTGATAGTCTGCAGCTTTCTTACTCCAGTTTGCGAAAATAGTCATTGATAAATTTGTTTCCTTTTTGTTTAATACATCACGCAGTGTCACGTCGTGATTTGTACGCCGCTTCCATATTGCAAAAGTGTGTTTTAAAGCAAGCTTGTCTGAGGCTTCCTCTGCGTGTGCGTACAAGTCATCAACAATGTCAAAAGATCGTACCCACTGTTGGAAAACATCATTCACCAAAACTGTACGGTCCTCGGTGGCTGCATAATTATCCATTTCAACAGCGCGTTTTGTGCGGTTAATCCAACCTGCCAACGCATTTGCTGCAAGCTTGTAGTTATAGACGCGCTCGGTTTGAATCTCAGCTTTAGATTGATCAATGGAAAGCAAATATCGCTCTTTTAAGCTACGCTTGTAAAACATATTTGCAAGTTCATTACGCTCAACTTGGGTGTGATATTGCCGCATCCAGCGACGCAAAAACTGGGTTTTAGCAACACGATCAGCCACCTCTTCGGCATCAGTTACGCCCTGACATCGTCCAAGAAGTTTATCAAAAGCGTACCGCTTCAGTCGACGATCTGCTAGAAGGCTTGCCGCGTTCTCGCGTGCATGCTGCTCCGCCGATCGCTCCCTCCATACTTGGATTTGCCCTGATACAGCTCGGCACCAGTCGTACTGCACCGCAATCTCACCTAATCGCTGGTCGCGCTCGTGCAACACAGCAGAAGACTCGTACCATAGGCCAAGAAATCGATTGCGGGTACGGTTATCGAAACTGTGTAGTCGCGCGCGCATCAGGGTGGCTTTCGCACGCCGCAGCTCTGAAGCAGAGTAGGTTTTCAAGTATGCCATAAGTCGCACGGTCCACGTGTCGCGTTCTTGCGGAATCGGTTCCTGCTCACAAAGGTTCACCAAAATGTTAAGCACAGTGAAGTAATTGTTGTAGCTGTTCCGTGTCAGCTTGTTGGTCTCTGTGAATGCCTCAAATGCCTGGAACGCGTCTACAAAATCAAGGTCCTCTTCCTCCTCTTTCATCTTACCATTGTAGTTATAGCTACCGTAGATGTCTTGTTGCTGTTGCTCTTTTTCTGCACGCGCACGCGCTTGCGCGCGTTGATCAGCCAGCCCAGTGATAATGCGCAGAATTTCAACATCAATCTTCTTAAGTATAGACTGCTCTGTGGCATGTTGTATCACAGTTTTAGATGGCTGGTTGGAATGGTGAGACTGTCCAAGCGGTTGCGTGATACCCAAAAACCGGTCTGAATCATTGTCATCATCCGTTGACGCGCTTTCAGGTTCATAACGCGTCAGCGCCCGCATTCTCTGGCGCAGACCTTGGGTCTGCCGTTTGCGCGCCGAGCTCTGTCGTATAGGCATTGAGTTTTGATATGTCGTGCTCTATATCAGAAGTGAGTATAAGTAGTGACAGGTTTATCCATTACTCTCTAAATGCGCCCAAACTAGTTTGTCGTCAAGAGTTGATGCCTGATCTAGTTGCAAAAATATTGATGTTGATTGAAATAAACAAAAAGGGTCAAACAATTTCACAACGTAAAAAGCGTTTGTGTCAAATTCAATAGGCGGCTCTTTCCCAAAAAGAGAAAAATAAAATACTAACCTCACAAGAAAAAACAAAAAAAAAAAACAAGCCAAAAAGGGTATTTCTTTTTTGGGATATAGAACGTGTGTAAAGCTTGAAAAAATAGTAAAGAAAATTGAATTTTTGACGCAAACTTACCTACCATAAAATAGAAGTTTTTGATTTGAAAAACGTGGCTTTGATTAAAAAAACGCGACTAGAGACACGTAAAATTAATAATAATAATAAAAGAGACATTCAAGTTGTCATATTGATAAAAAAATTTTTTTTTAAAGAGAATAATATCTTATATTTAATTCACTGATTTAAATGCTACTTTTTCAATTCAAGTTTTGCCTAGTTTTTAAGAGGTCTCAAAAAGATTTTTGAAGCCAAGTTCAAATGAAAGCAGATTTTTGAAATATTCAAGCAAAATAGTACACACATCCTTTTTCTCTCTCTCTCTCTCTCTCAATTTTTTAATTTATATATACACACATACTTTGTAACAAGGACTGAATCATCACATTTGAACCAAATGTAATTAAAAGATATTATTAGCTTTAAAAATTAAAAAAGATTACCGGAAAGAACAATCAAACAATATCAAGTATTATAAGCCAGCTGTACAGATTATTCCTAGTTAGGGGGTTGTTGATCACGTAAATAAAAGATTATTGATTATTGAAAGAACTCCCGTAATTTTCAAATGAGTGTACATATACTTATAATAGGACGAGATCTTAGTTAAGGTAAGAGTTAACATTCAAGCCAATAATTGTTATTGACTTTTACTCAATAAAAAATGTAAGACAAACTATAGACTCTGAATTGCGGGCGTAGCTTTCTATTGCAAGTTTACAGTCTAACTATAACATCTTTAGAAGAATCTTTATCCAACATTTACTACACGTAGTAACTTATGGTGACTTTATATCTCTTCAAGGAAATTCATGAGATGCAAATAATCTCAATTCATTGGATCTCATTAGATTCAAATGATAACAATCCAAGAAATCTTACTGTATTCAAATATTTAACATTTACTGTGTACATAGCATCTTTCAAGAGATCACCATTGACTTCTTATCTGCATTACAAGTTTTTATCTTTCTTTTTTTTTTGTTTTTTTTTATGAATTGAGTATGCTTTTGGGAATGGTTTTACAATATTATCAACTAAACAAAGCAAAAAAAAAAAAAAAAAGGAAAAGGATCTTTGTGAAAATTGGGATGCAATACTCGATGCAATAGCAATTAAAGCAATAGTATGATCATAGAAATGAATATTGATTTTGTTACTTTTTTTTTTTTTTAAGAAATATTAATAATTTCAAAACACATTCTTGTGAATCAAAATCAACGATCTTCAAGTTCCATTGATTTAGAAAAATGGAACCAAATTTTTTTGGCAAATTCTACAGAATATGCTTACTAGAGAAAAATGGTGGTAAGAGCTTGATCAAGACATTGTGATTTAATATCAAAATCACTGAAATATCAAACAAAAACTCAAAAGTATTATGAATGTAACTGATTTCAAAACCTTTTCTTTTTTGTATTCATCCCTTTATATGTATATATATACTTTTTAGTTATGGAAATAATAATAAATTTCTTATTGAAATACTAAAAAAACTCACCAAAAAACAAAAAGGTAGGCTAAATTATATAGTATTGATATAAATAAATAAATTAAAAGAAAAGGGGAAAGAAAAAAGATACCTATGTATCCAATGGGTAGCAAGATTTACAGAGACGTTATATACTTTCAACAATTTTTCAGTGGAAAAAGCCCATGTATCTGTACCAAAAGAAGAAAATGAAGTATTTGTCTGTACAATAATCGTGAAAGATTTGTTTAGAAATGCTCGTCCGCCGTTTGCAAAAACAAGGAAAAAAAAAGTTGCCAATTCTTTTGTCGTTATTGTTGAAAATCAAATATTCGAAGTTGCAAATCTTCTAATTTTTAGCGAAGAATAAAAATAAAAGACAGAAGCAGCCAGCATCAACCTGTCAGCTAAAGAAAAAAAAAACCCATCTCTTCTCATTACAAATGCTCTTGATTTTTTTCCTTGTCATTTTCTTTTTTATACCATCGTAATGGAACTCACTCAATACCGTGGTCCTCTTTTAGCTTTTCAAGGTTTGCCTTTCGCGTTTCCAGTTCATCCAAAGATCGATTCATCTTCGCGACCGAGTGGAAAAGCAGTACAAGATAACGGCCCTGAAAGTTGAAACCTCCAAGGCTGTCGTGAGCAGCTTTAGCATCATTAGGACTCTCATACACAATATATGCAGTTCCACGTGTTGCTTGTGTATTTCCTAGTCGAATTTGACTTTAAAAACAAAAACATTATACGCGTTAGCAGAGTTGACAATAGTATACAATTAGTAGATAAAAAAAATCCTACTTACCGGACAGCACCATACTTGCCAAAGAGTCCGTAGAGATCATCGGCATTGACAGTATAAGACAGGTTCTTGACGAAGAGAATATGATTTTCTTCTGTTTTGTTTCTCTAAGGATGCCATAAAACAAACGAACATAAGATTAGTGATTTAGTCCTTAAAAACATAAAACAATTTGATACAATGATAAAAAAAAAAAAACTTACCGTTGATATCATTGCTTTTCTGCCTGTAAAGGATCAGGGTGCAGACAATTTAATGTGTGAATAAAGAGAGTAGTGGTGGTAGTGAAAAGTCGAAAACAGGTCCCCGACCACAATAGGCGTTCAAAACTCCCAATGCTCTAATATCAGGGCAGAATCATTAAGAAATGTTTATTTATTGATGATGATAATAATTTTTTTTTTTTTGAAAATAACCCTCAACCCTGGTTAGGGTTTAAACAAAATATATCGGAGAATCAAGCCGTGACGGGAAGTAACCTCAAATCAGTTCAGCCTTGTGCGGTTTACTTTTTTTACATATTATATGTACTGTAGCAAGCTGAGACATTAATTCAGTTATACTTCAAGCTGATTTTTACACTGTTTTTTTCCGGCGTGATACTGTTATTCCAATTTGACAGAAATGAATAATTATTAATATACTTTTGTTGAAAAAAAAAACAAAAAACAATATTTGAATATACATATAGTAATTCTAGCATTGTGTTTCTACTTAGTAAAAACGCTGTAATCCAAACAATCATTATTGAGCGATACGCTTGTTTTTCGTGTGAGGCTCAACCTGAAATATGCAATGTGACTTGAGCCTTGTATTTTTAACAGTTCTTTTTTTTTTTGGAACAAACAAAAGGATAAAAAAAGAATGAAATACAAAGGGCAATTATTAAAGTAAGAAAACATTGAATACATAAAAAAAAATTAAGCAATTCCATCATAAACATCATCGACTGTTCCACCCTTGCAAATAATTTAAACTATTAACCCATATTGAATTCGCTTTGTTTTGAGCCATTTTTATGTTGTCTTTTTTTAAGTTTTAACATTTCCGTTTAAAATAAAACTGTGCAATAAGGATAAAACAAATACTATTAAAAAAAAGCTTAACTGTTCCATCGTCCAAAAAAAAAAAAAAGTTTTCAAATTTGAATCAAAGCAATAAGCAAAGAAGACAAGACAAAAAAAAATAGATTCAATAGTAAAATCAATAAACACAATAATCAATATAAACAAAACCAACAGTGGTGGTATTCACAAACGCCGGCAAGAAACAAAGCCCTGGGACTTAGACATGCAAAATTTTAATTCGGACAAAAAAAGCCAAAATAGAGAGATGAAAAAAAAAATACCTCAGGTGTAGCAAAGCTGGTTAGAAACCACAAACAAGTACAATACTTGTTGTTGTGAAACAGTGTTACGCCCAAGTCATTCCTTTACATAGACCGGGTCGATGCCGATATGAATCCATCCGTTACAAAATTGACAGAGCGAATTGAGTGTAGAATCGCCTTGGTAGCGTTGCCTGCTTGTAGCAGTTCATCGCGTGCTATGCTGGTAATGTATTTGTAATTGATGCCGGTCAAGTAGTATCGCAGTTTGCCAATAGTTGTGATGAGGTATGATGGCATATGCATGTAGACTGTATATGTCAAATAAGAGATGATGGAAAACAGAATAAAACCTAAGAAAAAGGAAAATAAAACTAGTTAGATAATCGATTGCTGCTATAACGAAAAGAGAAGTTGCTACTTACTGACAATGAAGCCCTCGACTGGGGTCATGAGCGTGAGTGGAAGAATTTCGTACTTGTACTGGTTGTACAGTTTTTCGAACTTAGTCTTAATAGGTGATTTAGACATGATTTGAGAGTAGCGATAATTAAGTATTAGTATTTGTTAAAGCAGTGAGCAAAGGTAATGACATGAAAAAAATAATGAAAAAAAAAGAGAAAAAAAGAGAGAAAAAAATAAACCATATATATATATGTTTTTTTTAGAAATTAATATGGAAAAAAAAAGTTGGAAGAGAATAATTTGAGATATTTTCGAACTTGTTATTAAATGCTACTTTTTTGTAATCTTTGTTCAATTAGAATAAAAAAATAAATTGAATTAAAATAAATTAAAATAAAATAAAATAAATTGAATTAAAATAAAAAAAAAAATAAATGGATTAAATAAATTAAAATAAATTAAAATAAATTGAATTAAAATAAATTAAAATAAAATTTATTTGCTTTTTTCATTTTAGCATTTTCAAGTTCCGTATGGTTTTCTTGTTCCATTCAATTACTAAAAAAAAGTAAGACTAATACACAAAGAACTACCAGAACAAAAACTTCGAGCCCATCATATTATCGTAGCCAGAAACGAACCTTTTTTTATTTTTTTTGAACTGACGCAAATACGTAAATGTCAACCCCGTCATGTGTTGACTTTTATGTAGCTTTTTTGTTTTATTAGTATTGAAATCATTAATTTAATTGAATGGCTTTTATTGTACTTTTGTAAGATTGAAAGTAGTTTATCATATCATGGTTTTTCTCTAATATTTTAATTTATACTATCATATTTAGTTTTCTAGAGAAGCTAAGGCCCTTACTTTCCGTATGCATTATTGTCATGTAAAAGGTAACGCCTGCCAGAAAAAATCTACATTGTTTTTACTTTCTCAGTACGGTAGTTATTAAGAAACCTCGCTTTCAGTAGACATATAGGTATGATATCAGCCTCGTAATGACTAACATAGTCTCGGCGTAGTCATTGACTTTATCTCGATAGTTAGGCTTACATTTTTTGCAATCTATTCATCGTTTACCAGATCCAGTAATTGACTTCCGCTACAGATAAGACTTCCTTTTTTTAAACGTTTTTAATTTTATTTAATTTTTGTTTATGGTATTAGTCCGCCACTAGCTCGCTATAGTAACTACTTCGTAAATCATTGATGTCATACTGTTCACCAACTGCAAGAAGACATGGCCCTTTTATTTTTCCGACTATGACAAGACTGATCTTTTATTTCCAATAAGAGATACTTTCGAAACAAATAATAGTCAGACTTGGGTAAATTACTTTCATTTTCTAGGTTAAGATTAAAACGTAATATGGCGGAGGTGGTATGAGGTCTCGCGAGGCATCATAGTACATTAGAATTTCTATTAATTTGACTTCGAGTCATGTACGTGCAATATTGCAAAAAAAAAAAGAAAGTCCTAAAAGATTCTTTCAAAGACTACAGCAATAGTTAATTATCATGCTGATTACTTTCTTTCAATATTACTGCTAATTTTTTGTCGCTGATTTCTCGCTGTAGATATGTACAAAATATTTCTTTCCAAACCTCTGGTCAACATTGGTAAACACTTTCATGTTCAATCCCCATGTTCAGCCACTAGGTTACTGATAGTTTGTTTTGCAAAAAAAAAAAAAAAACGGCTCGAACCGGCCCATCATAAGTGACAATTTTTTTATCATGCAGTTCCGTGCAGGTCTGATAGTGCACCAGCATCAGTTGAGCAGCTTACACATACTGCAGCCGCTACAGTGTAGAGTTCCAGAAAAAAAAAATTGGCAAGCTTAATTATGGGTCTCACGGCATTGGTTTCCACTTGACGAGTCTCAAGTGCCGTACAAGCCTTACACTGGCTAAACAGTATTTTATTTATTTTTTTTGGTGTGATTCCGGCTGTATCGGAATTACAAAGATTTCTTATATTGAACTGAGGTTCATACATATAAATATCTATAAATTTTGAACTAACTTCTAATTGATTACAAACTAATCATTAATGAATGACTAATCAACAAATTACTTACCCGGATATGTTAACCCTTACCCCCTTTCTTTTTTCTAGTATCTCATCATCTCTCACATTCATTTTTTTTCTGAGAGTGGAATAATCAAAGCGCAAAATTTCCTTAAACACTGGAAAACACTTTCTTCTTCTTCTTCTTCTTCCTCTATTTTATTCCTTTCACACACTTAGCACATATCTGTCATAAGCACTCGAATAACACCAAGTATGACAGAGCCTGCATCATTTCCTACGCCTTTATTAGACCAAAAGCCGGATCTTGAGCTGCGACGCTCATCACGCTCAAATCGTGGTAAAAATAGTCGGTTTGAAATAGAAGACCAGTTTGTTATTTCGCGGACACAAGCCTCCTCGTCTTCCTCTAGAAACAAGCGAAAACGAGCTCATCAGCCGTCGCTGATTGTAAATGCTGATTCTTCTGTTGACGATAGCATTCGCTGTATTTGCAACAAGGTGTATGAGAACGACGAACAGATGATGGTTCAATGCGAAAAATGTGACAAATGGCAGCATGTTCGTTGCCTTTTTGGAAAGGAGGATGACTCTCTGTTGCCGGAAATCTACTTTTGCCATATATGTGATCCTGAACTGTATGCAGAGCTCATAACCTTGGCTGCGGCTGCTTCGAATGTTACTGAGGTAACTAGTTCTGTTGTTAATGTTGCCACTCCCGTTGATGCTCTTAGCGAGGGTGTAGAGACGGTGGCTAGCGAAGCCTGTAATAGTAGTATTGATGAAAGTAGTGATATAAGTAGAACTCTCGTAAAAGAATCTTCTCAGTCACTAGAGATTCCCATACCTCAGCCAGTAAGTCAGACACAATATTTTTATTCTTTACCCGTTACTAACTTGACATCTCTGCAGGCCCCGAGTATTGCAGATATGACAGACATTGTCCGTAAAAGCGTTGCTACTGCGTTTTTGTCTATCTTTAAAGATCATATCGTCCCTATAGCTATCTCTAATAAAGACGTGGAACTCTCTGAACCAGATACTTTGACTAGTTTTGCTGAAAAGCTGAGCATGCAACTAGAGCAAGCCCTTTACGACACATTTGCGTCGTCGTCACATAAATTAAGTATCAGTAGTAATACTAAGTCACTGCCTACAAAGAAAAGCAAAAAGGCAAGATCAATAGCCCCCACGGGGCCGGTTGATGTGGGCAGTAAGTACCGTTCTAAGTTTCGGTCGTTAGCAGCAACCCTCAAGGATGATGCTAATCCGTTGTTGCACAAAAAAATTGTCACGGGGGAGCTGTCGCCGCTTGAATTTGTGAATCTTTCGTCTGAAGAGTTAATGAACCCTGCGTTGCGTCAGATGGCTGAAGCTGTTCGTGCTGAAAGCATTCGCAACTCAATTCTTAAGGTTGAGGAAGGCCCACGCATCCGCCGCACACACAAGGGTGAAGTTTACATTGATGACGAGATTCATGGAGGGGCAGGAACAAACGAAAATGTCGCTGTCGAGATGGAGAGTGCGTGGATGCCGATTGGCAACTCAAAGCTAGCTGAAAATAAGCAAGATGACAATGGAGAAAACAACAAAAGTAACAGTACCACCGGATCTGATAATGAAACTAAAACCAAAAACGAGGGATCACCAGAAAGTGTGTCTGAAAAACCAAAGTCGGCAACACCACCACTTGTACTTGAAATGCACCACAATGAAATCAATCAGCATGAGGACTTATATCACAACAATAATGACCAATCAGAAAACCACGTGAACGTTACCATAGAAGACGATGACGATCTTGACGCTATTCTCAACAATTCATCAACGACTAGTAACAACTTTTCTACAACTAATCCTACTAGTAAAGACTCTGCTGCCACCAAGGAAAACGAGTTTTATGTGCCTACTGCCACGGAAGCTATTATTTTCCATGGGAAAGTTTTGATGCCGACCATTGCAGAATTTTCGACACAGGCCGTGCACCTTTCGGGCCCGCATGGATTTAATCCTACTAGTGCGAGCACTGGATGGCCGGCACTTTTGCCTTCTACGCTTATTGTTGAAGGCCGTCTTGACAAAGCTGTTGCCGCCAAATACTTAGCATCTGTAGGTCAGTCTAAAGACATTGTTTCGTTCATGTTACGGCCTAATCGTGATGATAAACTCCAGTTCGACAAATTATACAATTATTTCCGTCTCAAACACAAATATGGCGTTATTGGAAAGAAACGCAGTTCCGTCGGCAACATCATGGTCAAAGATTCATACATCCTACCTTTACAAAAAGGTGATGAAATTCCTGAGCATCTGTGGCTAGGAACCACAGCGGCCCATGTGAGTCTAGACGCAGCCTTAGCGGCTGACTCGCGGGTTATTGTATGTATCTTTGTGCTTTCCCATCGCTTAGGGATCCAAAATGCACGTAGTATTACACCTCCACAACATCAATATCAAGACCAACAGCAACAAAAACCTCATCAACAGCAAAAACAACAGAAGCAGAAACAAAATCAACCTATTGTTGCTGCCGAAAAAGCTCAAGAGCTCTTAGCCATTCTCTCACGCATCAATAGCGACTCAAGCGCCTTGCCATCAACCTCCCATTCGGTTGCGCCAGATTACAGTATTGAGAACGATGACGACTACGAACCATAACGTGTGATGAAGTCACAGTTTATCCCAATCTGAGTACCACCGTCTTAAAAAAGTAAAAAGAAAAAATCTATCTATGTTATTACAATATTTTTGTTTATATATATTTTTTCCATCTTTGTTACTTTTATAGGTCAATTCACTAATATTAATTCATAATACCTATAACTTGTTGAAAATTAAGAAACTGTTTATTATTTTTTGCAGTGAGCCAGTAAATCAAGAAAAAACCAGTTGGTTCATGTATTTACAAGTATGAAAATTGTATATAAATTTGTAGTGCAAAAATCATCTAAAGATAGGTGAAAATGGAAAGTAGTGCTTATATCTGAATGACCCGGGTCTCAATGCGGTTGGGCACTGGCACAGCCGAGCCTGTAGTCACAGTAACAGTGCGCGGGTCGACGCGGTGCAACGGCAAAAATCGGTCAAAGGCCATGTTCTGTAAAAATGAAAAACTCGCTGATGACGCCCAGTACAAACACAGGGCTGCTGGCGCCTGAAAAGCAGCCGTCATGAAAAAAAGCACACCCACGCGCGAGAGGTTAGCAACTACTCGTTGAACGGGGCCGCCGCTCTGTTGTTGAAGCGGCTGTCGTCGCGAGGCACTGCCAGAGCGGTTTAGTAATGTATTGGTATTCCACTCAACATTTGCAAGAGACACGGCGCCAATGAGTAAGGGAAGGACGCCGTAAGGGTCGGCGGTCACAAGATCTGGGTACCACGCAAAAGCAGCCTCTGCCGGGGCACTGAATCCAGGTTCGACACCAATAGCTGTAACTCCACCGGCGGCCCAACCGCACATGGCGCGCACCACCAACGAAGTACCCACCCACACGGGCATCTGTACCAACGGCAGCAGAACGACTGACTTCCACACCTGACACTTGTGACGCCGGAAGAGGTCAACACGGCGCCGTCGCGCCTCCTTCTGTGCCAGCACTGTCACTTGCTCCGTAGTAAGCCGACCTTCGCGTGCTGCTTCCGATGCTGCAAGCCGCGCGCGCAGTACGGGCCCAGCCGCCGCCAGCACTGGTGCCAGTTCCATTTGCTTGCGTGTGCGCACGCGGTTTGCAACGGCAACCGGAAGCGTCACCACTGCCCGCATTGCAATCGTTGCCAAAGGGATCAAAGCGTACCATGGAAGTCCTGTGTTTATGTGAATTGCTTGAAATGCATCGTGTAGAGGCACAAGTGTCCATGGTGCGATCGTATCGAGAAGCGGCAACGGTGCCGTGTTCGTGGCGTGAAATCCCCTTTTGAAACCGGCAGTTTTATCAGCAGAAAAAAGTCGAGTAGAAAAAGGATAAGACGCATTATTGCGTGTAGTGAAAGTAGACATTCGTACTTTTCTATACATTTTGTATGTCGATACCTTGTTTTTTTGATGGAGCGATGATGGTGGTGTTAGTTTAGTATGTGACCCAGACAGTTAGAGTAGGCTCAAGAAAAAAAAAATACAATCAGAGATCAAAAGTCTGTTACCAAACTCAAAATGATAGAGTGTTTTCAACTCACATTTACCTAAATTTCTAATACTTTGTGATTTCAAAACACGAGAAAGTAAATTCAAATTAAAAATATTTGATCATTGTACAATAACTAAAAAATTATATATGTATATATATATTATTATTATTATTATATTATTATTATTATTATTATTATTATTATTATTATTAGTATCTTGAAGAAGGCTGTTGCGAGCAAAACCAATCCTCACATCAAAGTGTACGCAAGATCCAATGACATAAAAAAAAAAATTAATACATAAAGTAGGGATGATGTTTCTTATCTAGAAAGACTGATTAACTCAAAAGACAGCTATATACGTGTATATATCATATTTGTTTAGATGAAAAAAAGAATAACATACAAAAAAAAACTTTCATACAATGTAATTATGTAACTATGTGAAGGACAATAAACACATTTTCTATCTATCTAGTTTTGATCGGAACCATAAAAGATATTGGCCTCCCTCAAACAGCCAAAAACTGAATATGCAGGTTTGTGAGTAAAACGAAGACAATCCTAATTGTTGACGGGAAAACTTTTGAAGCGAGAATTGTTGAAACGGGTATACCGTAAGAATTGCTGATTTTACAGCTGTTATTTCTCATACTCGCAAGCAAGCTCTAAAAAGCTATCTGTGGTGCTAAAATCAAAACAGTTGAAATTATTGATCCAACTACTATTTACATGAATAAAAAAATATTTTATAAAAGTCCTGCTAAGCTTTTGAAAAAATTATGTATATGCCGTGACTGCAAGACAAAGTCACGGATTGACTATGGTGGAAATTCTGGCTTTGTCTATGTACTACCTCACTATTCAAGTACAAAACAAGGCAGTGGAAGTGAAAGAAGCTCATGATTCTAGTAGAAGCTATTCCTAAAAGACTACTTAAAAAAACATGAATTTTTCAAAGCTCATTTTTGACAACAGGTTCTACTTCACTGAATACATTGAAAATGTAATCTTAAAAGTGACCGAGGAAGTAAAAAAAAACTGGAATGTGTCCTTATGGGTATCACCAATCAAATTATGAGACATTTCTATGTTTCACGCATTAGACTCATCATTAAATAAAATATTTTGGTATGGTATCATTAATCACTGAAGGCTGACAGAAACACTTGAGTAAATCAAAATTCTTACCTTGAAAAAATTTACAAACGCCTTTAGGTAAATGAAAAAGTGCATCTTGCAACGTGATTCGGAGAGTCCATCTTTCAATAGGCAAGCAAACAAGTTTGACAGGAATTTTTTTTTCTTTTTAAGAGCACTCAAAAAATTTAGCTCGAGGAGCCCAGTTGTGAAACTTGTAAAACGACAGCAACCAGTGGTAAAAATGAGCCACTGAGACATTTTTATCTAACCTTGCAAAATAGTGTTATCAGAAAAATAAATTTTTTGCAATACCAGACCACCTTATGAAACAGCCGGAACCTTTCTTGCTTCAAAGGATTCATATATCAATGGTAATTTTAAGAAGAGCGTTAAACCTGAAATCCGGGGGATCTAGAAATTACACTACAATAAAAGTGATAAAGGTAGACTTTAAAATATTATATTAAGCCCAGCTTTTGTGGTAACCTGAAAAACGGCAGTTCTCTACAGATCATAGTACAACTAAACTATTACAACTCAATTAAGATTCTACTTAAATTTAAAATAGAGCATTGAAACGGTGATTAAGATTTTAGATTTACTATTACACTTCCTCAGCTGATAATCAGCTTAATAGCATAACCTACTGAAGATCTACCATTCAATTTTTTTTTTATTAGAACAAGCCCATTAAAGTGATGAACTTGTGGGGTTTCCCTTGACTAACAGATTTCATTTATAGAAAATTAAACGAAATCAAAGCATTTAAAGCAGATTTGCGTACGGCGTAGCAGCTGTCAAATAGTTTAAGTCTAGTTGTATTTACTTGATTTCTTCTTGATAAACTTATTATAGTAATACAAGTACTCACAGCAGCATTTGAGATATGAATAGATGGATAGATAGAAGATCTGTTTATTGTTCTTACATCACACGGTTACATAATTAGAATAATAATAAAAAAAAGACCGCATTTGAGTTTTATTTAAAAGTTTTGGAAATCTGTTTTTTTTTACAGATAATACATACTATAGAACATTGCAAAGATTTTAGAACGATAATTTACAAATTAATTCGACAATGAGAGCAGGCTGAAGCATAGTGCGTATTAGATATCTATTTTTGCACTTTCTCGGTATATATTCAATTGATGGAATGTAAACTTTGATAAAGCATTTCGTTGAAAAAAAAATTTTTTTTATACCAGTCACAAGCTTTCGATGTTGAGTGAAAATGTAACGTTTCATTGAGTTAGAATGAGAAAAAAACAAATGAAGACCGTGCAAGAAAAACTACAGTCTGCTGACTTTAATAAAATCTTTTGTAAAATAATGAAAATGGCTTAAGAAAAATCAAGAAAATACGTACAATAATGAAAAAATAAAAATAACAATCATAGGTTTGATTTTACAAGCTCTAAAAACGTTGTCGAATGTATTCCACTGCTAGGTCAAAAACCTGATTTGGCCTGTCTCCAACAATATCTTCAGAATAGTCGTCAGGAACCGCAAACCCGTGGGGTAGTGGTTTTACACGACCATTGCTAGCTTTTTGCTCCTGCTCATTGTCGAACACAGTCGTCGTCAGGACTGCACCGCTTTGTGCATGTGCATTTCTACGTTTGTTATTTTCCAAAACCCGTATACTTTTTCTTATCAGCTCATCTGGTAGTAGTTCGTCATTACGACTGTATACAAGGTGCGCTGGCTTTGCAATATTTGCAAAATCCTTAGGATCTAGCAGGCTAGGATGTATAACGACACCACATAAAATGTTTTCGTACTCGTCGCTATCACCACTTTCAGCCTCACGTAATGCGTCATCCGAAGCTGTCCAGCTTGTTGGGTCGTACCCTGCAGGCAGCTCTGGCGGAGCCTGCGATAGTAAGTGGAGCGCATACTTGGCTCCAAACGAGTACCCAACAACTGCCACTCGCGTCGGCTTGTATACTGTCAAAAGTTCACTTGCACTATCCTGTACAATAGGCAATGTGTGCGAAAATGTATGGCGCGCCGACCACATATCCTCTAGAAAACCCTTGGCGGTCGATACGACAAATGTCTTGACTTGGTTTAAAAATGAAAAGGGCCCTGATGTGTCTTGTGAACTCTGATTCGCTGGAGAGGGCGCTGTCGGACTGTTAGGCTCTATTACCGCACCTCCAGTTGTAACTGGATCACCCTCAAACAAATCCGGCACCGCAACAATACATCCTAGAGAACGAGCAAAGCGATCTGCTAAATATAGATTGTTGCTGGAGGCCAAGCCAAGCGAATTCGTTAACAGAATCACCATCTTTCGACTCTTGCTAGCCTCAGGAAAACCTCCGTTTGTAATATAAACCTCAGCTCCAGTTCCTTGTAACTGAAATGTTTTACCAACAGGCGGGTTGATCGGTAGCGGCTTCTGGGTGCTAACTGTGGGTGTTGCAGCGTCCTTATCTGGAGGTGGAGGAGGAGCCTGCTTCAAGTCTTTGGGCGGAACTTCAGGTGCATTACTGACGCTAGACTGCGCAATTGGTGCGACTACTTTATCTGCCGGAGCTGGGGGTTCAAAAGCAGCAGGTGGAGTGTCGGGTGAAGCTTCTGTTGCTGTGGCTGTATCAGTTTCTTTGAACGCGACAGGCTTGACCTCCGAAGGAGAGTCAGGCTTTGTTATCGCCCCAGAATCTTGTTTTGTTACTTCAGACATGGTAATTGTGTAACAATTGGTTGTAGTGTATGTTTTGTTTAAAGTGATTGATAATAACGGTCAAGAAAAAGCGTTACTAGACTCTCTGAGGAAACCAGTTTAAGAAAAACGCGAAAAAGTTCAATTTACCCTACTGTAGCCTCATCTATATGACCCATATTGCGGTTGGCCCATGGCCCACCCGTTTTCTTGTATTATTATCTTCACAAGCGACCAACTCAACACGTTCCTCAAACCGAGTTCTCCAAGACAGTAGGAAGCTTTCTACTAGCTATTAAACTAAAGGTTTTTTTTCAAATTGATTTTGATGAAGATTTAGATTTGAAATTTTTGTTTGGTAAAACCTTTCACTCAAAGTTTCAGATAAAATTTGTAATTGTAAACATACTGATAAAATTCAGCAGTAATCCAAAACTTCGCTGTCAGTGTTGGTAACGATTTGGGAAAAACAGATGGCAAAAAATAGATTAAAAAAAAACACGTTTCAATCTTGGCTAATTCTTAATAAATCCGTTTTAAATAGACAAACAATTCACAGTGACTTTTTGTCTTCAACTTTTGTCTGTTAGAACAATTTTTTTTAAAACGTGCACGGGGTAAGTTTTTTCTGGCATCAGTTAATAACAACTTATTTCTATAAACTTGATAATTGGTTTTCAAATCTAGTGAAATATTTTTTACTTAAGAGAAGCTACTTTAAATTTTTTTTTTGAAAAGTTTTGCTTGTTTGTCGAAGACAATCTTAGAGTCAAATTTTTTGATATTTCACTACTTTTATTTTTTTCCTAATAGTTTATTTTTACTTATTTGAAAAAGCTTGACACTTTTTCACATTATCAAAATTTTGATATCAATTACTAGTGTACTAATATATTTTTAGTAGATTCTTAATGTAGCACTCACTAATTTGTAGAAATCTTGGAAGTATTGAAGAAAAAGTTTACTAGATCTACAAATTTTCATAACAACAAATTCTTTGGATCAATGTTTCAATGGTAGTAGTAAGATTAAATTTGATCTATTATTGTTGAGTCAAAAAGCTTCAAGCAAAAATAATCTTGAAAATATATGTAAAGCCAACAAATTACTTATATAATTACTTGTTTATATGTATCTTTTGATAATTTGAACATTCAGTAGTGTTAAAATTTTTTCACATTACAAAACGTGTGCTAAAAGAAATCTGGGAGTAATCATAACCGTAAAATTGATATTAAAACCAATCTTTTATTTAGTAACTTGTTGATTCAGCACACTGATAAATAAGTACAATGAAAAAGTTTGGTGCTAGATATAAGTTTTTTAATAGTTTAAACTATAATTTTTTTCTTCTGTTTGAAAAATGAAAACAAAAGTTACTCAGTATGCAAGTATTTTATGAGATAGAAATTTTTAATCATGTAGCACTTTAATTTTTTTTGTAGCCATTCAACCATACCGGAGATCCAAGAAAAACTTTTGTTAATTTTTTGGGCTTTAATGTAATTTTCTTGACTTAAAGTAAGTCACCAATCTACCCAGTTAAAATAGAAAAAACTCTAGGAGTGATTTTTTAATTATTTCGAGCCTAGTTTATTCTTTCAGTGGTTGTATTATGCCCAGAGATTATGATCTTGAAAATGTTTTCAATGATTAAAAACGTTGCTGTACTAATGTTTTTTTAATCTTTTTATTGTAGAATTTTTCTAATCGTTTTTTCTGTTTATATTTCTTATTTATAATGCTCTGCTTGTCTAACATTCAATTTTTTTGCTTCGAATTGAAAATTCGCAAATTAGAACATTTTTGAGAAATATATCAACTGTAAAAAATGTTTCATTTGAGTTTGTCTTCTAGGGTGAAATTGATTATCTGAATTCAAGAGATCAAATTTTCTATTTAGTTCTGAAAAGATTTCTCCTTTTTGGTTGTTTAATTTCAAAATTTTAGCTTGTAAGTAGTAGGCCCACCTTTGAGTGGTAGTTTTCAAAAATTTTGAATTAAAAAAAATAACAGAAATTTTCTTTTACTTTTTTCTATTATCTAGACTTTTTTTTTTGTTTTTATTCTCTCCTTAGATTTTTATCTATTAATATTTTAAAATGATGTATTAAACTTCTTGTTTTACATTCACATTTGCCACTAAATGATTTTGAGCCTTCTGAGCAAAAACCATTTCATATTAGTTTATCATCATTAAACGGCCAGATAAATAGGATATCTTTTAATACTGTTTTCACATCAAAAAAAAAATACATCGCAATAAAATACAAAGATCTTGAAGCCAAGTATGTTTGTTTTAATCATGTCTTTGAAATAGCGCTGTCAGCTTGAATCAGTATTTCTAGTGTTCAATAGCATTATACTCTTCATCGATGAATAAAAAATGCTATTCATACAAATAAATGACACAAAATAGAACTTTAGAAATCTGTTTTGATTTTTTTTTTGAAAAAAAAAACTATCGACAAAAATATAACCGTACTAATTTAGAGACTGAATTACTTTTACTCGTAAGAACTTTTTGGTATCCAATAGAATACCAAAATTCAATCTTGAGGAGACTTTCAACAAAGAACTTACTTTTACCTTTTTTCAACAAACAAATTTTGTATCCCCTAACATTTTTGAATTTCATTCATATATTCATTTTTTTACCAAAAAAACTGGTCATTGTTATCATCCAAACATACTAAAAAACCCATTTTTTAAATATTTGTGGACGATGATTTATTAACTATACTCAACATTTTTTTGTATGTTTTTGATGGTGTAACATTTTTGATATGAAAAAATAATAAACAGACAACGTTCATTTGATTTTTATTATACCAGCGCTTGAGCCAACAATCAAATTTTGAAGCAATGTAAAAATTTAGCTTTTACATAAAAAGTTTTTTTCAAATTGTTTTACCATGGAAAACTATTGCTGATTGTCAAGATAGATTTTTTAAATATTGACTTGCTGCCAATCTTAACAACCAATTGTATTTCAAATAACCCTCATCTCCATAACAAAACAAAACATAAGTAGTTTTCAATATATTGGTTATTAACACTTATTATCCCTAGTTTTTTTCTAATTGTATCACTAATATTTTATGGGCTCAAAAGAATACCTATATGGTTGTCTCTGTAAGGTTAATTTTTACACTTAATTCTGCCAACCACTTTTAGCTCTGTTATTTCCGCAGGTAAAAATAAAAACTGCTTCCTTAATTATATATATATATATATATATATTGTAATACTACCTTTGGCTTTCACAAACACATCATCTTATTTTCAAATTGGTGATTTGTTGCTTTTCTATTGTGATTACAGTCTGTAAACATGTTAGTGTTGTCAGAAGCCTTTAGCGGGAACGGACGTTTCCATGGTCTAACTAAATAGGTGAAGAGGCGTAAATTTTAAAGTAAAATTTAAATCAACATAAACTTTCAGCCAATCACAGTACGCTATTTTCAGATTTCCCACTAAATTTACGGGAAAGCTGAGACAAACCCAAAAAATAAAAATGCGTAATTTTATGAAAAAGCATTTATGCTACATGTTAAAAAACAATAAAATAAAAAAATAAAAATTCAAAACTACTTTTTCGCAATGAAACTGAATTCTTGAGCATTGAAGTCATCACAACCAGCTTGGTTTTTCTAAATACAAAATTTGGATATTTATAGATAGTACATACAATATTAAAACAATCACTCAAGCGTAATAAAGCTCTTTGTCAGACTTCAAATTTTAAACCCCCAGAGGCTTTCATATTTCAACAGAACAGAGTAACAAAAATAGGCTCGCATACCTATCTATAAGATATTTGAAGACATAAATGAAAAAGTGACACCAGGCAATTGACTGTGGCTAATCATGTTAAACGTACATATCAAAAAAATTATAATAATACAAAACAATAGATATGTAACAAAATATTTATATAAACTATTTTATTTTACTAAATTAAATAAGGTGGTGCTAGTAGCTTTTGGTTTTAATGGCGCCAAATTTTCCATGTTTTTGAGTTTTATTTTGGCAAATTTGTCTAGGATAGAAAATAAATACATCTATTAAGGAATTTACTGAAATTTTTTGATCAGTTGACTAAAAAATTGAATTATGATAATGGGCGCTTCACCAAACACAATCCATACTTGCTCTGATTATACAATTGCAACACTCATATCAAACCTCCACCTACAAACATTACAAGTAAAGAAGTCATGATAGACAATCGGCTGTCTTAAGCTTGTTTTGTAACTAAAAAGAGTTGAATATATAGATAAATAATTTTATTATTGTTGAGACCTTTGTGTCAAAAAAATTTCAAACTTCAACATTTTCTACTCGTCGCTGGTTCTGAGATATGCAAAAAACACTGGTGTTTAACAACTTGTTTATTGTGAAGGAAATATCAGTGTTTTTGATGGATCTATGCATTTGGTTTGAGCTTCAAAAACAATCAAACAAAAGCTTTGTAATTTTTCGGTATGATTGAAGCTGAAATAAATTCAAAGTTTTAACCAGACTGATCTGTAAAAAAATACCTAGTTTTCGTCATCTTGTTTTCTTATAGTTTGTTTTCATGTTGTTCAAGAGTAGCAGAAATTAAATACACGTATCAGCAAAAAGTTAAACGTAAACTTCGCTTGATTATTGATCATTAATCAAACAAAGTATAAATTTATGATTCATGAACAGCATTATCTTTCAAAAGATTCTAAAGGTGAAAGTCAAAAAAAGAAAATCATGAATAGAAGTGGTACAATGATGGTGAGTAAAAAAAATTGAGGGTAGTAAAAATTAATGGTGGAAAAGAAAAAAAATACTAAGCGTTGTCAAAATTTTGACTATTGAAACTTTTTTTTAAGTCTTCATTATTTAAATTTTTATTTTTACTTTTCTTTCACAAAATTTGTTCTTTTTTTAGTATTTAGACTGCCTTTTTCTTTTATTTACTTTTCTATCAATCTGTCAATACTGTAGGACTGTTATCATCAATTTCTGAAGTTTTGTCCGTCATTTATTATGATTCTCTTAATCTTTGGGTTCTATTTGCAAAAAAAGTTTTTGTCTATAATTACATCTGGACATTTATTTCAGTGATAACAACGACAACAATAACAATTAAAACTTTTTCATTTAATTTATTGAAAGATAAACAATTCTACAAAAATGGTCAAAATTTATTTGTTGTATCAGCAATGACGAAAGAAATTACTACCCTAAATGGTTGTAAGTTATTAGCAACTGAGTATTTTCCAAAGTTCTCATGTTTTCACTATTTCCTATCAAAAAGCTTGTTAGAAAACATCACTCTATCATTACAAGGGTATTCAATTGTTATTAAATGGTGCGAGTTCAATATTTTGTTTTAATTATTTGGTTTGAAATGGCTTTTTCGTCTGTAAAAAAAGTTGTGGCATTTTTATTTAATTTTTTTGAGTCATTATGAAATCAGCAAAAGAACACACCTAAAATTTTTAGTAAATAATCAATCTTCAAAAAAATTGACAATTTGGCAGTTCTGTTAGTTCACAAAAAATTAAAAGCTTCAAGACTGATTTGGACTGCTCATATTGCCTTTACATAGCGTCGTAATGATTTTTTGGGTCTTAGATTTGTCATAATCATACCTGGAAGAAATGTTGTAATAAAGTTTGGTAAAAAAAAAAAAAATTTTTTTTTATGCCTTGATCGAGTCAATGAAACCTCATGTTTTAGTATTTGAAGCCAACTGGCAATAAGTTTTTATAATCCCAATGAAGTTTCTAGGGTTTTTTTTTTCTTGAACGAGTTTTAATAAACTTAGAATTTTTTCTAACGTTTTCAATCCTTTGTTTCAAAAGAATTTCATTTAATCTGATTTATTACGATACCAATCTCTACCTTTTCTAGTTTCAAAAAAATCCAATTTTTTGATATATTACTGATTTAAAAATGAAAATCATTTGAACAATAATATCAAGGTCTTCTATTAGATCGAATGCTTGATTGCTAGCACTAAAGTAACGACATTGTTCAACTGAAATTACTTCTATATGTGCTACTAAATAGTTATTTTGTTTTCCGATCCTAACAGGCTTTTTCTTTACTCCTGTTGCTAGCTGTTAAGTTTGGCTAACAAAAAATAAGTCAAACGTACTCAAAATATCATTATGCAGAACCAAGCCAGTTAAAATATATTTTGCAACAGAACAGCTTTGTTCTGTTTTTTTTTTTTTTTTTTTACTTCCTAGGATGTTGTGTTTTGTTGATTCTTAACAAGCAATAAAAGTACTAGTGAAATAAATGACGGACTACTGAGGAAAACTTTATTTTGGGCTAATAAACATCATGGAATAATAAATAAACTAAGTAGAAGCCTACATTTTATGTTATTCAGTTATATCTGGCATGCACTTGCTGTTTTGTTCTTGTTTTCGTTTTTTTTTTCTATTTAAAATTAATGAATTTTAGTCAAGAGTTAAACGGTGCAGGATGCTTTTTAAAACCTCTAAATGATTTTTTTTTTTTTGTTTGTTTGGTTTTTAAAATAATATTTAGTTTTCACTTTTTTTCTTATTTTTTCTTTTTGAAAATACGGCTATTGAAGCCTTTGCTTTAAATTATAGACTGATTCAGGCTGGCATCTTTTGACCTAAATCTTTGAAATGCCTGGAAATCTCTTCAAAAACAGTTATTCAATTCAGTGGAAATGAAAAACCAAAGCTTGATTTGCAGATTGTGTGGCCATAGACCATTTGTTGAGTTAGTGGTACCTGGCACTAAATTAACTATTGCTTTTCAAAATTTTCAGTTGAAAGAAAATGTTTTAATGGCAAATTATTTAGAAGTTTTCAATGATGATGGAGATATTTGGAAAAAAAAAAATAAATAAATAAACTAACCAATGGTGGTAAAAATATTTTGCATTCGTGGGCAATTATCTTAGTCATTTTAGAGGAGCGTTCAAAAAAAAAAAATATTTTACCAAAATAAACACATCATGGAAATTTTTTAGTAAAAATAAAGAGGGAGGTTAATAGAAAACCCTGTCTCTGCTAATTGTACTGAAATGCCAATAAAATATTAATTGATTTTCACTCACCAATTATTATTTTTACCACTACATCTTTTGTGAGCACTTGTTAAAGTCAATATATATATATATTTGATATGGCGAGTCAAAGTACCACCACATGATTCTGGCTAAGAAAAACCACTAAAGATATTAGTAACTGTAATTATTTACACGATCCAGTGACAGCTATTATAATCACTACAAAATCACTTTTACAACTAATATTATATATTTATTAAGATATATTTTTGCGGTCATCATCATCAACTGAAAGTAATCTCAGTTTGGAGATTATTAGAAAAATTTCTCTGCGCCTAGTATCCACAATAAAATTTCTAAAAATTTCTGAAATTAGCTGTAGTCACTTTCATGGGTTTAAAAAACTGGAAAATTTTGCGTCAATCTGGTGATATTTTTTTTTGACAATCAGCCATAGCAAAGAACAAATAAACCCTGATTTTAAGCTGACTTTTGTGCGAACCTTTTTAAACTTGAACAGGAATTTAACCTAATATATAGCATTCTTTGTAGACTTTTTATTGAAATCAGTGTTTCTCTTGGGAGTTAGTTTTCGTCGGGTTAAAAAACCTAATGTAAATTCAAATTTATATCTTTATAAAAACAGAAAACACCCTTAATCATTACATCATAGAGAATCCGCTTCAGAGTTAAACAATCATAGAGCCACAATTTACAAAATTATTTTTTTGTTGTCTTTAAATCAGTAAAAGACAAAATAGTAATACAAGTATTAATGCAGATTTTGTGAAAAAAATTTTGAGTGAGGACGCTTAATACATAATTTTTATTATTATTATTATTATTATTATTATTATTATTATATTATTATTATTTATTATTATTATTATTATTATTATTATTTAGTAGTAGTAGTAGTAGTTAGATTAGTCAGTAGTAGGTAGTAGATAGTAGTAGTAGTAGTAGTAGTAGTAGTAGTAGTTTTTTTTTTTTTTTTTTATATATATAGATATATATGTATAGTTTTTGAAAGAAAATTTTGATTTGAAAAAGTTTTGCTACTTCAATCCTTTACAACAATAAATGTTTGATTTAAACATCATCAAAGCAAAATAGTGTTGTAAACTGCGCCGACCCCTGTAAGATTGGTTAACTCTCATTGGATTTAATGTTTTTTTCAAAAAATAGTATACATATGATCATCTGTGAGACCAAGGAACTAATGAAAATAGTGATGGTAATTCGTTTTCAATTATATTTTCTCAACATTTTTATGCATGGATGAGAAGAATTTTTATTCTGTGAAAACAATATTTTCTTTTAAGATCATTGCTATTACTGTCAACATATTACTGTAGTTTTATTAGAAAAAAAAATAAATAAGTAAATCATTTTTATTCATGAGGACACATGTATCCTAATTCAACAAATCAATTTATTATTTGTAGCTTTTTCTTTTAAGAAATTCTTGTTAGTTTAATAAAATAACAGTATCGATCGGCCTCAAATTGTGCAAATGGTTAATTTTTAGTGCACATGTTTACCACCATAGTGGTAATTTTATAATTCACACAAAAAAACCCTAAATTTACGTGTAAAAATACGTCATAATTTAAACTTAAAAGAATGCAAGTCGGAATCCTCATTACAGCTAGTCTTTCAAGTTTATTTAGTAGTGGAGTTTTTCATTTGGCTGACAAAGAGATTGGCTATCTCTTATTCTAAAAGGTTAAAAAAGCGCTCCGGTAGTGGATTGAGGCAGTCAGTATATAATACCATGCCATATATGGCGCTGTGCAGAAAGCCTAGCGATGCGCCTGTTGGCTAAGTTTAGTTTACTTCACAATAAAACACTCTCCCCAAAATCTACAACAATTTGAAAATATTCTAGACTTTATGTTCCTCCTGAAATTGTTTTTCTTATGCAATTATTTTACGCCAGTCCAAGTCAAGTAAATTTTTTCGAACTTGTATACTAGGCTACTCTTTGCTATCAAAAAATTTTTGTTTCAATGATACATGTATTACTCAGTTTAAATAATCTTGTAAGTTTGGCTTGACATTATCTAGTTAGTAACAGTACTTTGTTAAGTTTTATCAATATTTTTCTTTTGCAGTACAAAAGTTGAAACAACTTTGGTTTATCAATACAAATTACCCCTAGATTTTGATACTAATAGAGAATATTGAGCTGCGGCATTGGTTGAGTGATAGATGTTTGATCTTACTGTTATTCTATGTTGTTCTTTTTAAGTTTTTGTTGCGAAAACAATGAAAATATTTACATTCGAATTGAAAAAATTTTGTGCTTTTAATTTTGAAACCTATATATAGTACTATTAAGCTTATTATTATCAAATATAGTACGTACATATGTTTTTCAAAAAAAAAAAAATCATTTTGCAAGGGGTCTGTAACAAATATTCCAAGTTTTTTTGTATTTTTGTAAGGCACAAGTCCAAAGTTTCCAATACTGTTGAATGAAGCCAACAAACGCAGATAGACGTATTTGAAAAGCATGGCTTGTGTTTCATTTTACATATATGCACCTAGCCTCAATAAACTAAAAAGCTCAGCATCCATCAAACGTATCCAGGCGCTTAATTAGACTAGGTTTTTGCACATCGTCAATTTAGTAGAAAATAAACAAAAGCATGTTATTATTAGTATAATCAAATTATTGTCATTATAGTGAATTATGAGTTATATAAAGAAAACATTGAGTAAATGCAACGAGAAAAGATCAGTTAGCGGTAGCCACGCCTTGAACAAATCTATTTTAGCTGCTTCAATAGCGCCAAATTTCCCACAAATAAAATCCGTGTGTTAAGGAAAACCCGAACAAAAGCATGTTTAAATGAAAGCCTCAATATTTTGAATTTTGATAAAATGATTTAAAATGAACTCTTCGCAGACTTTTATCATTTATAAATATTCATATAACTAAACCATACTTTTCAAAACCTTTTGCCAAGCTTTTGGCATCCTGTGAGACCAGTATTAAGCAATGTACTTTTAATATATCTAGGCTAGAGTTAGTAACTTTGAATGATAGATAGTTGAATAATGATAAATAAGATTATATATAGTTTGCATTTTATGAAAAAAAAAATGATTGAGGAAATTTTTAAAGCATTAATTTTGTGTTATTTGTTTAGAACTACCTTTAATTAATATTTGATTGAACCATAAGCGAGAAGATACGTGCTGTCGATTCTTATCTTAGCTCAAGACGCCCTTTTTTTTTTTTTTTTGTGAATACAACCTTACCGATATTTTACCAAATTTACAGTCGAGATTTTTTTTCATGAATCAAGCTTCAGTTAAACACATTAGAGCTGGCACCTAAAATAAGTAGATTTTAAAAAGGAAGTAAACTGAAGTCGTTTATTCAGACTTGAGTGAATAGTGAAAAGTATATAGTAAATCAAAATAAAAAGTTATTTTTGTGAATGAGTAGGTTTTATACATTGTAAAGATTGATGATAAGATTGTATTGATAAATATAGAAAAGTTGTACGAGAAGATAACGAGACCTATCTCTAGACTTTTAAGTGAGACACAGTAATTCTAAGTGGCCGAAAAGGCTAGTTACATGAATTACACTAGGCTGGAAAAAAAAAAAGTCATGCAAGCCCGTTGTAATGTTGTGAGTTCGTATTATATGGTAATCCACCACTGGTTTTGTATGATTAGTGTCTGCAGCCTTATTATCTACTGGACTGCGTTGATTTGATTATTTCAGTATTATACGTATATACTTTTTTTGCATTTAAAGTAATCTGAAGATCTATGAAATGCCGAACCTGGTCTAAAAAGATTGTTGATATAGATAACACTCATATTCTGAACTATCTTAACATTACCTAGCGAATTTTGTTTCAATTCCATTTTTTTTTTGATTATCTAATCGCGGGATAACACCTCGTATTTATGATACACGTTTAATGACTCATTTGGCCTAGTATCAGTAAATGGTAGAGGTCCCAAAAGAGTCCCTAATTCGGTAAAAATACCAATTTTACTCTTGTTTTGTAAATTGGTTGGTTTTTCAAAACCTACCGCGATTGTGTACAGGTAATCAATTTTTGCGCTAATCCTTTTATGGCACCACCAAGTACTAATTGCATAGAAAGGTGGTAAAACTTAATTTATTAGACAGTATGTACGTGTGTGACATTCAGAAATTAAAACAAAACAAAATGTTATCTACAAGTATTAATCACCTGGGATAATATAGCATATACCAAATAACATAGATTGAATGTATTGTGTATAAAATATTCTTGGTACAAAAAAATTAACAGTTAAATTTGACTTGTTTTTTTTACATATGAACACAAAATCAGTTCATTTGTTATTCATGAAAATTTATTAAAATACACAAAAACACTATTCGTCGAAAATTCGGCTCTATCGAAGCGATTGGAGAAAAAAATGTTAAGATACGGTCATTGTTATAGAGTCTAGTCTTATAGTATTTGCTTGATGCATTTTTTATGTAATTATAATTAGTACTGAGAGCAGTAAACTAACAAAAATAATATTATTATTATTATTACTATTATTATATTTATTAATTATTATTACTATTACTTTACTAATTACTATTACTATTACATTATTATTATTATTATATTATATATTAGTTATTATTATTATTATTATCATACGTAACAAGGACTGGAACCAACAAAATTTGTTTAAATAAAACTTTTAAAGCAGTGTTTTTTAGATTTCATATTATATTTTGCTCTTTATATATATTTAGATTAAAACTATCAGTATTACTACTCTAGTTTTTTGATTAACAAGCCTCGATATTACGTATGTCATCAACTTTTAGCTATTAGTCGTAATTAGATATAAGAGCAATGAGCTGGTGATAATATAAAACCATTTGTTTTTTTTCTATTTGTTTAAAAATCTACACAGTTTCAGATTTTTATTTTAAGATAACCCAGTTTCAAAATATATCTAAATTTTTCCTACTGGCATTCTTCATGAGCATCAGCATGAATTGAACAAGTGTTAATTTCATTCAAGTTGCCTACATGAGTTTGAAGCATGAGTTATTTTACCATTGAGACTACGATTTGTTTCTTGTTATTGTTCTTTTTTGTCCAATTGCACCTATAGTTTGATCAATTTTAGTAATTTGGATTTCTTTGACAAAATCATCATTTAGATTGGAACGGTTTGATGCTATAATTATACTATAGCGGAGAACGTTTTTCTGTTTTTGTATACGGACACATCACGGCAAGCACTGAAAGACAAAGTGAAGTTGACAACCATATTGTTGCCGGCAGGCTTAGGCCATCAAAATTCACTGATGCTAAGCCTCAGATTCAAGTTTTTTTTGCTGTTTGAAACATCAAAATCTAAATTCTTTGACATCGTCACAAAGAAACACAATACCACAATTAAGTTGATAAAAAAAGAGTTACTTGAAAAAATATTAATTAAATTTTAAGGAAATTTTTCGATGATCTGGTAAAGAGTAGAAGTGTCATTAAAAAAAATTTTTTTTTGGATACCACACTATCATATGATATCAAGTATTTAGTTTATATACCCAAAAATTGCTTTATATAAATAAGATGATACAATTTTTTCAGTTTTCTAAAATCGAGCGTCTAGTTTTTTTTTTTTTTTGATATAGTTGATACTTTAGTTAATATGTAACCATTATTCGGGAAGTAACAATAAGATCGAATAAAAAGAAAAAAAAAAATTTATTACTATAGATGGAAAAACTGTTTATCGTCTTTACATCACACAGTTACATAATTGAAATAATAATAACAAAAATGATTTTATTATTATAATAAAGTAAATTTTATAATATCCTAAATCTTAGACATTATGGAATTTTTTTTATATGAGTTATTGATAAAATTACCCAAAATCATTTGAATGCTTTATAAATCAAATAACAAGGCAATTTTGTAAATATCAATTGAAAATTTTAGTTTTAAACTATACGAAAAGAAAATTATGAATAGATTCATATGTTGTATCTCATTATACATCTGAGAGCTAAATAAGAATAAATTATCGATACATAATTTTTCCAATCAGTCATTTTTTTCAATTTTTATTATCAAAAATTATTTTTTCTGGTTCAAAAGCATTGAATTTAAATATCAAAAAAAAAGTATATATACTTTTCAATCTATTGGTTCTTTAAACCCATTTCTTTTATATACATACGTATATATAATCTGTTTATTGCCATTACATTACACCCCTTTCTTTATATACCCCTTTCTATTTTTGCAGAAAAGATATTACTAAATAATATAATTTTAACAATCTTGATTGTCATTTTTACTTAAAATTTTTTTAGAAGAAAAATAAGAAAAAAATAAATAAATTGAGATTTGAATAAAAAGTTTTTCAAGTAGTTTAGAGTATTTTTTTGGAATCAGATGTTCATGTTAATTTTCATATGAGTTTTTTGATGTTGAAAGTAAATAAAACACTTTTTGAAAAACCAGAAATAAAAACATTTTAACATGAAGCAAAATGCTTTGAAGCAATTTTCAAGGCGTTCATTTTGTTATTGTGCTTGAAATCTAGTATTCATCTCAGTAGCATATACTACTAAATTTTTACAGCTTTTTTCTCACATCACAAATAAAATGAAGTATTAATTCTGTTGAACTTACATTTAAACAAAAATTTGGAGTTTTAAAAAAACTTGGCTCTATTGCGACAAAATCATGCAAAAACATGAACAGCAGTAAATCTCGCTAAATCATTAATCTTGTCAAATTTGATGATTTATTCATATGACTATGAAAAAAAATGAAAACTAAAAATTGAAAAATAAAAACTAAAAATTGAAAAAAAAAATTTAATAAATTATAATAGCAATATAATTTCTAACTCTAGTCATAGTAAATTTGTATATATTTATATATATAAAATTACACATTGTTCACTGACTTTACCTTTGTATTTTTCATTACTGTGAAAGTTATGCTATACCACAAATAACACTAATTCATTGTTTATTTGTACTTTATAATATTATTAACTTTCAATAAAATGGTTTTTATTATATTTTACAAATGTTTTGTAATGTTCTTGCAATATTCATGAACGTCTAATCCAAACTTTTACATTGTCCGCAGTTGGGACAGAACTTGAGAATATTGAAATTGCCCAATCACTCACCAGCCAACCAAACAAACCATTTATTAAAATTCAGTGATTAAGTTATTTGTTTTTACTTCATAAACTAAAAATAAACGGACAATTCTGAAAATAAATTTGTTGCATTTTTGTTGTTGTTTTTTAACAAGTGCTTCTGTGCTCATTATTATGATTGCAAGATGAAATGTGCATGTAGAAAATCAAAAATTCACATTTGTAATGATTCATTGTTTGTAACAGTCTTTAAAGTGAAAACATTTATTTACTGTTTCTTCATGACAATGAATGATATAGGTGAATCCAAAATCTATTTCACGATTTTCAATTGATTATTTACATGGTCAAGTGATGAAAAAATATACGAAAATGTAATTACATTTAAAAATAGTTGCTTCTATGAGTTGTTTTCTAAGTATTATTATTAATATACTCAGCTTGTTGTCCTCATGGTTATTTATTTATGAGTTGTATAGAAAAAATATCAAGTCAATAAAACAAGAGTTAGATCAATTAGCGGTGGCTAAATCGTACACAAAGCTACGTTAATTGGTTTTATTGCACAAAACTTTTCAGAAATCACATCCATAAGTCAAGGGAAACCTGAGAGGATCATTACTTAAGTTGCTAGTTCTAGTAAGAAAGCTAAACAATAAAACCTTGACAGATTATGCTGTTGAGCTGACCATCAGTTAAAGAGGTGCAGTAGAGAATCAAAAAAACTTGACCGCCACTTTACGAATGCCTGAAACACCTAAAGCGCGCTGAAAACGCTAATTTTAGTCTCACAGAGATAAATGTTTTTTAAATTTCATGTCTTCTTTGTATATCTCTGTTATTGTTATTTTAATTATGTAACTATGTGATGTAAAATTAATAAACAGATTCTCTATTTATCTATGACCGCCGCTTTAATGCTTTTTTTTTCCGCACCCAGTAGGGCTGTGGGGTCAAACTCCAAGAGAATTTTCTCAGGTTTTTACGCCCTAATTCGCAGAAAAGCACATTTCTTTAGCAAGTGCTCAACTGATTCAGGCTGGATAGATACACATTTAAGGGTTTTTTCTCAAATTCTTTCTTGTATTTATGATATTGTGTATTAGCAATGTTCATTTTTTTAAAACCTTAAAAACCACTAACTACATCGTTGTATTTATTTTGATAGTGTCACTAATAACAAAGTAATTCATGGTATGGGTCAAGTGTATGAAATAAATTGAAGTACAAAAAATTGAAGGCAATTCTGATTGATTCTGAGTTTGATATAAACGATCATTTGTCAAAATACAAGTCTAACACTTAGTAGAATCACCAGTTTAAGTAGCTATCCAAAAGTTTTAAGTTGCGCACCGCCATTGATGGCGTTGAGTACATTGCATTCAGCGTTCTGTGAGTGTAGTAGTTTAAGTGCCAACATCTGCATACCTTCTTTAAAGAAAGGAAAAGCCACGCAAACACGTAGATACTATCACTACGGTCAGCTGATTGGTAGTGTTATATAGCAGGCTTACGTGTGGCACAACCAAAAGAATCATTACTATTAATTGAAAAAATAGTCAAAAAAAAAATGAAAAAACGCGGCACCAACCTCGAGGCCGCAACAGAAGAAGGCCAATGGCTAAAAGAAGCGTTTGAAAAGAATAATGTCGGTGCAATTAAAAAGCTAGTTAAAAAATACTCTGAAAAAATCCATTTTCGAAAGACCATAACCCCTGAAAAGGAGGCAAAGGAAACCGAGCTCGGTGGCAAAGAAAAGGAGCAAGACAAGTCAATGGAGATATCTGAGAAGGATGGAAAGACTCCTCAGGAACTCACAGACACCAACTTGGATAAAGACAAAGGTTGAACTAGGTAACAAAGCATTTGAGTTTGTTCACCCAGTACTAAACTATGAAGGAATAAAACGAAGTGGCGTCGAAATGGTGCTTTCAAAGGAAGTTCGCGACGTACTGAGCCAGCTGCAACTCAAAGTCAATCAACTTGAATAAAAAGTCAAGACTCATGGTAAACAAGTCCAAGTGCTAAAGAAGCGCATCCACGAATTGGAGGGTGAAAGATCCGAAATGTTCAAGAAAGTGGAAGGACTTGATGAAACCGTGGAAGATAAGTTTGGGGAATTTGGTAAACAATCTCACCTAGCAGTCTTAAAAACTCACAAAGCTCAAGAGGCAGCAAAGGAAGTCAAAGCCCAAGCAAATAGTATCAGCAACAAAGTTAACGACATTGAGAAAAAGTATGAGGATAACCTCGGCAAGTTTGCAGTTGCTGGCGAAAACTGGTTTGAGAACCGCAAGAGTGAGCTAAAGGATGAATACGCCCAATTCACAAAGCAGACAGAAGATTTGAAGAAAGACTTTGCGGTGGCGATTAATAAGGTGAAGCAGGCGGAAGAAAAAGTCATTATTACAGCCAACCCAAGCGAGCAAGTAACGAACAACTTAGCTACTGAGATTGAAAGTCTCAAGCATTAACCTTGGTTGATGGCCGCTAGCAGAAAAAGAATTGAAGTCATAGCTAGGAAGGCCACCGTCAAAACCAAGCAACCGGAGCTTCAAAAGGAGACCTACAGAATTAGAACCTTAGATTTCACAGACCTTAAGGAAAAGAGGGATGTAAAGGTAGAAGGGTACGCGGACAATTTGTGTACACAATACCGGGATGAAAAGCCAGCAGTAAAGCGCATCTGGGGATCAGAAAGCGGAAACATTACAATAATCACAGAGTCTAAGAAGGTCTACAATGAGCGTGATAAGTGGGTCAAGAATTTTAACCCAGTATTTCAGATTATTCAAGAAGATGATTAGCCTAAACTGGTTGTCAAGGGCATCAGAACTGGAACCCCCAAGAATGTCGTTAAAGAGGACTTAGAGGAATATTTAGGGGTGAAGTTCAGATTCAATCCAATACGGATTGGAACCGACCACTCGACTCTAGGAGATACTTACGTCTCAGCATTCAGATCTGAGGAGGACAGATACGATGCATTGACGCGAGATCCGATCGTCCGGTACAACAGGCTAAGAATATTTGACTACAAGCCCCGCCCTAGAAAGGGAAGAGAGGAGAACCGGGGCCTACCGAAAGGGTCTGCAAGGGGTAGTTATGAGGATTACAGGAGGATGAAGGCAGTAGCTGATCTGCTGGACTACTAGAAATAGTAGTTTGCTGATTCCAAGAGTAATCAGATCGATATGAGCGGGCTTTTTACCACGTTGGTTTTTTATGCCTGTAAATCGAGATCTGAGACGTATTACATTTGAGTAGTACGCGAACCTTGAATTCCTGCCACAAAGGCGACGGATTGAGCCGATCGCCGGGGACTCTATTTGAAGCTGCAAGGCTGAAAAACGGTGAAGCCGACAAGAATGAGTTGATACTTGAGTTTTTAATTTATAATTGTTTATGTAATCCTACTATATAGCCGACGTGAAATAATAATAAGATTAATTGAAAAGTTTCGTTCCAGCTTATTGACCAATGCATAAGACAAACTCCTCTCAAAGTGACTTTTATGTATTTATTTTTAAACCAGATCAAACAAAAAAGAAAAAAAAAAAATTGGCCGGAATATAATAGCTGTTAGTAAAGTCAATAAACAATTGTTTGAAAATTAGTTGACAATTAAAACCCTTAGGGCCTCTATCGAAAACTAAAAAAAATTGGGACCACACAGTTTCTATAGAATAATCGAAGCTTTCCAAAAGACAAAAACAAGCATTAGAATGTGATGAGATTGTTTGTGGTTGAAAGAGTATTGGAAGACTTCTGTCTTACAGAATGGAAATGCGAGGGTCAGAAAGCCTTTTTACTCTTCTAAAAACATACACTTTTCTCTTTCCTTTTGATGGACCGACAAGTGGATCAAGCCACGACTACCTATAGTCAACCAACTTTGAGGAATACACACCAGATACAAAACGCTCTCGATCATCCAATGCTAAAAGACGGAATAAGAGCAAATTGCCACCAGACCATCTCAAATCGAAGGATTAAGATCAAGGCTTGACAGAAACGAGTAAAGTCAAGTACACCAAGCATTAACATCGCACAAAAATTGCAGCACTTTTGTGTAGAGACTCAACTCCTCCAATAAAACACACTTATTAAATGAATAAACGCTTTCAGTGCTTGTAAAAGTATGCCTCCACAAAGTGTTAACTAGGATATCTTAGCAAAATATTAGCAGAACTCTTCGCGACACGCGGCAGTGGTAAGAACATCGTAGAAGTTTAGATTCAGTACTAGGGCAGAGTCTTTTAGGATAGGATTCTTCAATCCCATTTTCTGTGAATCAAGCACCTCCCACGGATTTTGATGGCCGAGTCTTATTAACACTAGTTTGCTAAGCAAAACTATGTAATACACTACACCGCACTTCTCATTGAGACTTGATAATCCTGTTCCTATTATTATCACGTGATGATGACTACCTAATAGCATTAATGAAAAAAAAAAAAAAACACTCCCTTCAAAACAATGGCATGGTATATTTTCAAAATATCTTTTTTTTTGTTTTTAATATTTGTTTAAGCATCCCCGACGAAACTCCACGTTTACAATCAACTGAAATTTGACATTTTTGCTTTTTTTTTTTTTCTATGCAAAAGCGCTTCACATATTACGTCGGTTCACCATATTAATTTTTGGATATCAGTCTAAATTGTTTTTTTTTGTTTTTTTTAATTAAAATTTCCAATTGTCATTTTATTTATTTTTTTATTTTTATTTTTATTTCATTTTTATTATTTATTTTTTTTTTTTGGTAGTTGCAATGGAACGAATGCCAATTGAATGGATCCAGGAGATTCCACCCGTGACCAGAGCTTGGACTGCTGCGATCACGATTGTGTCAATTCTTGAGCAGTGCCACGTTGTGAGCCAGCTTGATCTGTTGTTCAATTACAAGCAAGTGGTTTTAGGCCACGAGTACTGGCGGCTACTTACGTCGTTTGTCTATTTTGGACCATTCAGTATCAACTTGCTCATGTATGCCTATTTTGTCGCGCGATATAGCCGAATGCTTGAAGAAAGCTTTTATCTTAATCGAGCTTCACAGTACATGTGGTTGATTGGCGTGATTGCATCGTTGATTGTGATTTTGGCAAGCTATCTTCCATTGGGCACATCGCCATTCCTAGGACCATATCTTGCTAACGCTCTTGTCTACCTCTGGGCTCGCCGAAACCCGCACGAGCAGCTCACCATGTTGGGTTTGTTTGCCTTTTCTGCACCTTACCTTCCATGGGTTATGATGCTATTTTCAGCCGTTGTTAAATCAACGTCAATTAAGGGCGAGTTACTGGGTATTTTTGTCGGCCACATGGTTTTTTTTCTGGAAGACATTTATCCGAGTATTAGTGGCGGTGTCAGAGTATTAAGGCCGCCATGGGAGTATTTGCAACAACAGCAACAGCAGCCTGACCAACAACCAGTCGAGCAACCACAGGATGTTGAGTGATTTAAGTTAAGACCATCTAGGACACATAGCTTCTTTCAATACTACATACTTTTGTAGTGTTTGAAACCAAAAAAAAAAAAACCAACTAAAAAGTTAGATAGGAACAGGAGCACATGAGGACTAATACCGCAAGACGGTTAAAAAAAATCCTTTTGAAGCTTTTTTTGTATTGTCGTTTTGCAATTTTCTAAATTGTTCTACGTTTATTTTTGAGTACTTTATAAAACATTCTGTATTTGAAAACATGTTTCTGTCGCTAACTAGCGACTGTTTATTTTAACTTATTTTCACACATGGCCATCATCTTATATATATATATGTTTACATGTAAATAATTATATCTTTTTTGTCTAAAAACTCGTAGTTTAGGTATAGTTTTGTTTTAAATTCCTTCATAGATTTTTTTTTTTTTTAAATGTTAATAGCCAAATCCAAGAACCCATAAGGATCATTAACATTGTCGTCATTATCAAAAACAGACTCAGGAGAAAATTCAAAAGAACAAAAAGGTTCTGGAGAAAAGTTTTTGATCATTGCAGACTCAGAGTTTGTAACCGCAGCTGCATCGTTGATAATAATCTTGTTGGTATTAAAGTCGTCATCGTAATCATTAAAGCGGGTTTTGACATCAACATTATCGTCATCTTCACCAAAGGTGGTGATACTGGTAACAGAAGACGAAAGGTAGTCCTCGTCATCGTCTTCTTGTTGAAAATCTAACGACAGCGAGTCATTTACAACAAGAGACGACGGCTCGGAGACAAAGCTCCGAGGCGACAGCCAAAAGAAGTCTTCGGTAATGGAGGCAGCCAAAATCTCTTCAGCAGTTTCAGTCGCCCAGGTGGAATCAGACGCCCCACTATCAGTATTATCTGTGGCCTTGGGACTGATACTGATAACGGTTGAGGGAGAGTCAGGTTCAGGGGAACGCAACGACTCAGTCAAAGAAGCAGGAGAAATCGAGGAAATCATCGTAGGAGATTGTTGAATCTTGAATACGGCCTTCAATTGCTGCTGCTTTTGTTCCTGCTTTAACTGAGTCTTTTTAGAAAGTTTTTTGGGTTTTTTCGTTATGGTCGTAGAATCATTAGAGACATTATTGATTTCATTATTAGGGGATTTTTTGGTCAACGTCTGCTTCTTTTGTTTTAGAACGCTTGGTGCTTTCTTTGCCTTAATGACCTTTGACGGCTGGTTTGGTTTAATCTTCTGCTGAGACGGCTGTTGCTGAACCGATTGGAGAAACTGTTGTTGTGGTGAAGCAACGGCAACTGGAGAAGGTTTGGGTAAGAGCGGTCTAAAGGGTCGAATTGGGACATATTTAGGCTTTGCGAGATTCGCTTTTGGAACCGAAGCTAAAGACGATTTTACCTCCATCATTTAAAAATATTACTTAGTTGCAATACTGGTCGAAAAATTATTACTATTATGATTATTATTATTATTATTATAAATATGGTCGATGTAATATGTATATTTTGGGGTATACATATAGATATAAATGTCGATTGGTCATATAACACGCTGAGAAAAAGTAGTAAGAAGAGAAATAGGTAGTCTTTTGCCAGTGAAAAGAAAGAACAAGAGCTTTAGAAAGATACGAAAAAATAGGGGTTTGATGATTTAACTTTTAGGAGTTGAAGATCAATTTTTTACAGAAATTGACGCTCAGAATAGCAATTAATAGATAAAAGGAAGAAGAAGAAAAGAACTTGACTTGTGAACGAAAAGAAATGAAACAGATCGTACAGTCAGTTTACTTTAAGGATGAAAAGGGAGAAAGAAGGGAGAAAGAAGCTAGAAAGACAAACATAGCTGATTTAGTATTGATACTTGTTGTCACAATCAAGTGAAAAATAACAAAAGCAAAAAAAAAACATTTATATTACATACTGGTTTAAGAAGAGGTTTAATGAATTATTGATGGAAAAAAAAAAAAAAAGCAGAATTCGAGCAAGAAGAAAAGAAAAAGAATTAAGAGACTTCCTTTTGATATTTAAATGAAAAAAGAGACGCCATAAAAAATTTTTTTTATTATTATTATTGTTATTATTATATGTTGTATATGACATATTAATTTTTCAGTATAATAAATCCCATTTAAAACGCACTGGAATCCTTTTCAAAGTGTTTTAATGTTTCGGCGGAATCCTTTTTGTAGTGGTTTCCATATACTGTTTTTGGGCGTATTATGTAATTAAGTCTACTTTTATTTACATAATCACTCTTTTTTTAAGTTCTTGTTTTTCGCACTGAACTTGGAAATCAAAAAATCTGCCAAAACTCGCGCAAATTACCCTTTTGGGACACTTCTTTTTTACTTGTTATTTTACTTATTTTTTATTTTTTTTTCTTTTTGATGGGTATAATTATCATAAATTAAAGTGATTTAGTATAATTTAAAAGTAATTTAGTATGATTTCTATTAAATTCAGTTTAAATATTTTATTAAAGTTCACAATAAAATTAAATAATAATAAATAACGAGTCCTTTTTTATTTTTTTTTCTAATCTTCGATTCCGTTCAATTCCGGGGTTTCCACTGCAGTGACACAGTGGTCAACTGATAAAATGATGTAATACTCATCGCAATGATTACTTTGTGATTATCTAATACCAAAGTTTATTCATATGGTCAACATCCATCTTTAAAATTTTAAGTCCCAATAATAATAATAATAATAATAATAAATAATAATAAGCAATACCCACCACCATTGTAGGCGATATTAATTGAAAGCTTTTTTCTCCAGATACTAAAGATCCTTTGGACCGCCCATCATTTGATTTTGAGAATCATAAAATTCAATAATAACCGGCCTCTTTAATTTGGAAAAAAAAAAAAAAATAAACTTACGAAAACGAATTAATCCTTTTGTTTGATCTCCAGGTTATAAAGATTTTGAGACAAAACTGTTATTCAAACTTCTTAAAGCAGAATCAAATTTCTCTCTTTACCTTTGGACTTTTTTTTTTTTTTGCGTCTTTTTTATATATAGCTTTGTCGCTGGTTTTATTTTTATTTTTCATGAGTTCAGCATTTTCATCTATAATGATTTCCTAAACGAGTTGACTCAGCGCATCAAGATGACTCCTGTGGTTATTTTGATGTTTTTTTTTGAAAAAAAAAAAAAAACTTTACTGGCGTTAACCTCATGTTATAATGTCACATGACTCGAAACGTTATTAGTCTAAACGTTGGTGCATTTGTGTTCTCTTATTTCAGTCATGTAAGCGCTTTTTTTCCTTTTACAGCTCGTACCAAAATGCTGTTATGGCAATTTTTGTGTGTAGTTTACCTGGAAAATACTCCAGTAATACAGCTATATACTTGTTTTAAGACATGAGAAAAGTCTATCATATGATTCTATTTGATACTTGAAGCTAAATACTTCAGTAATTTTATATAAGAGCTAAGCCCAATTTTTTATTTTTTTTTTATTTATTTATTTTTGTGAGAATGTGACCATTCTACAAAGTAATCTGGTAACCAGTTCGCTCTGTTAAAATGGTCATAATGTCTCGTATTGTGTAACGCCCATAGTTTACGCGGTCCTCTCTCATCCTCCAGAGTAGATTGAGGTAGTTCATCACGTTATACAAAGATGCGCGTGGCACCTTATCGTATAGTACACTGATTTTTTCCATAATTACGGCCTGATCCTGCTTGGTCTCTGTTGTTATTCCTACCATCCACAACACAAGCGTTTGTGACACTGTGACCGTCGAAGAGGTCTCAAGTGAGCTATAGCTGTCCATGACTCGTATTCGATACTCCTTAACTTTGTCGCTTAGAGTGTATCCGTATTCAGTTGAATCTAACTTGAGGTAATAAAATAATAGTAATGTGTATTTGCACGATTCAACCATTTTCTGTATAGATTTGGGCAAGTCACCGGGAATATCAATACCGTTGATTTGATCCAGAATTTCGTCAAGACGCTGGTTTTGACTCTCATTGAAATGTCGCTTATCAACTGGATGATACAGCGGGATTGGTGTGTTGTATGGAATCGGGTCTAAAACAATCGGCTGCGGCGGCTCGACCTTGGTATTTACTGTGACAGTTGGATAGTTTTCATGTAGTTCAGCACAAAAAACTATGATATCGGAAATAGTTGACACAAGTGGCCGGATCGCGTTGTAGTAGTTGCCAGTAATTTTTAATCTTTGCCACTTGTCGTGATACAGCTTGTGCAGCTGAGGACGTAAGCCTCTTGAAATACCTGATACAACATCTTGATAAGCGACTGCGTCTAAAAGCACTACAAAGTTGCTATAATCTTCAGGTCGTTCAAAAACATTGTTGTTGGCAAGGATCTCAGAGACGCCCTTGCAGGCCCCTTCTAAATGTTGTAACCACGAATCGATTCGTTGTTCATTCATTTCAATATTGCCAAGTATAAGCATGCACGCAATAGAATATTCTGAAACCCCTTTCTGAACGAGGTCGTGACGGAGTAAATTCAACGCTTTGATCTTAAAGTCGACCGAAACCTGTGTGTAAGTTGTGATCAAACTACGGGCAGCCAAACTAGCAACTGCATATGCAAGAGGCTCGTGTAACGGAATATAATCTTCAATGATTCGGAGAAAACGTTTATCGGGTAGCAAAACGGGTATGCGGGTTTCTTTGTACATTCTATAGTGGTCGAGACATGTTTTGAGCAGTTGGTTGTTTTCAAAATTGTAAGTATGATGCGGTGGAGGCGGAAAAACGGTGTTACTAGACGATAAAGACGGTAATTGGGTTGCCATAGTTGGCTCTGAGGCAAATGCATATGCGGGTGATCCAGTTGGCGTTACTCCTATATGATTATCATTGTAACTGTTTTGTGCTGGATATTGTGATGAAGAAATTATTTGCTGCTGCTGATTTTGTTGCTGTTGTAGCTGTTGCAGCTGTTGTTGCTGTTGTTGCTGAGGATAATAGTAATAATTAAATGCTAGTTGGGGAAGATGATTAAGCTGCTGAGAAAACTGAGAAGGCCCCGTAGGTAGAGGCGGTAACTGAGTTTGTTCACTATATACAGAAGGAAGTTGCTGAAAATGATTCGTTGAAGGTTGATACTGGTTGATCTGAAGATTAGAATTTTTAGAGCCAGTTGAGTTTTTCCATGATGATGAAGAAGATGAAGATGCTGAAGATGCTGGTGTTGGTTGAGAAGGTGTTAGGTGAGAAGGTGTTGGCTGATTCGGATCAAAAACCGAAGTAAGACCCGGCGGCTGATGAACATAAAACGAATATTGTGGAATTAAAGGAGCCGTGATAGTTGCAGGCGATGTCGGATTACAGTTCTTGCCTAGAAATGTGTTTTTGGATAACTATTAGCCAACTGACAATAACGAGAAACAATCTGTAATGATTTCACAAATGGAATTGAAAAGAAAAAAAATAAAATAAAATAGAAAAGATTGCAATTTTACCAGGTTGGTAATCCTTACCTTTGCCTTTGCTTGAATGTCGATGTGATATTTCGTCTTGCCATTTGAGTCGTATTCCATAACCCTCGCAAGCCAAGTTGAGCCGCGTACAGTTATAGCAGTGCGGTTTGCCTTCATCGCATTTGTAGCCTCGCCTTCGACAAGTCCAGCACCCTACAATAAAAAAAAAATAACAATATTAATACTTAGGATAGAAAAAAAACAACTCAAAAGAACGATATAATAGTTTTATCAAGTATTGAGAAAAAAAAATAAAAGGTTGAATCAATGAACTAATTAATTTTTGATCAATTATTGTAACCAATTAAAAATAATTGTTTTCAAAAATTTCAGCCAATTAAAAATACCATCTTACCTGTTCGAAGTCTACTAATTTTCTTCTTTTCCTTGCCTGCTTGTGGTGGAGTTGGACCGGGTTGTTTATTGACTGAGGCCTTCTTCATCAATTAAACAATAAATTGTTTTGTGGGTTGAAAAAGAGAAAAAGAGAAGATAAAAGGCACCAGCCGATATGGTCAATAAATTGGTCGACCTACGAAAAAGTAGGAATGCTAATAAACGAAGACTGGTTGGCTGGCAAGCAAAAAAAAAAAAAGTTTTGAAGGTAATTTTGAAAGAGAGAGGAATTAATGTATTTATATAGGTGCATGCGAGAAGATTTTGAAATAATAATCAAATTTGTGAATATGCGATGAAAACATAGAAAAAAAAAAACCATCAATTAAAGTTCAACTTTCTTTTTTTTTTTTTTTGTTCTTTTTCTTTTTTTTTTCAAATTTGGAACGCCATATTTTTTTAAAAAAAAATAAAAAACTCTTTTTTATGAAAACGGTGAAAACCTCAAATCAAGCAATTTGCATAGGCTATGATCGAAAAAAAGAAAAAGAAATGTGTGACAATTTTATTTCTGTGTCGTTCACACTTTCTTTGTCCTCTCCTTACTCCCCCCCCCCCCCCCCCCCCTCCCCTCCCCCTCCTCCCTTCTTCTTTTTTTCCAGCGCATGCCTATCACTAAAGTCTAACTTACAAGTTTGTTCAAACTATTGGAGGATTCTGGAGTTGCAAACTCTAAAACTAAAAAACCTCTGCCCTGGAATTGAAACTTTCAAAGTATATGAATAAATTTAGCTTTATTTTACTTAATTTTTGATTATTTTAAAAGGGGAACGGCTCTGTTTGTGGCTCCCGTCTACAAATCTTTATTCTATTTGCTTTTTTTTTTTTTTTCAAATATTGTAATTCTTCTGGTAGCCTGAGGCGTTACTGCCTTTTTAATGTCAGAAACACCATCATAGATGAGAATTCAAGCAAAAACTAAGCCAATCAAAATTGGTTTAATTTCACACAAAAAAAAAATTCCGAAAAAAACTTTTCTGTTTTCTTAGATTTGTGACCAATAAAACATACTTTCTCTCTACAACAACATGAAAAAAAAACTGCCATTTCACCACGCATTTATCGATGGGGACTACTATATTTTCAGATAATAAGATCGTTTTTGATCCTACTGAAAGTATTTTATATATATATATTTTTTTCATTCTTATTTTTATTTGTCTGATTTATGTTTTACCATAAATATTCAATCTTTTTATTTTTTTCATTTTTTTTTTTACAAAACTTTTAAAAAAGCTTAGCTAATATAATGTTGATTTTTTTTTTTTTTTGCCATCTTGATATATAAGATAAGTTTATTGTTTTTTTAAGGCGGTTTTATTAGGTTAGGCTCGGGCACAATAAGTTTAAATTCTTTTGTCTCTAGTACCTTCACACAAAAATTTCATTCGTAATATCTATTTACCACTAATACCATCTGGACTACAATGTATGATAATCAATCAGTTTTTATTAATAAAAAAGGTTGAGCTTTGACAAAAGTATTACTTGGTTAAAAATACGTGCTGTTGTATTCATAAAAAAAATTTTTAGCCATATAATATAATGTTGTTGACAGTTTACTAGGTTAAAAAATGTTGACCACCACTTGACAGAACAGCTCAATATATCGTGATTGTGGTTGGCATTTCATTAATGGTAGCCTTGCGCTTTTACATCATCTTTGTAATTGAACTAGCAAACCATTTCAGAGGTTTTACAATATCCATAAGATTTTGATGGTCGGCTGGACTTTTATAGTTTTTATCAAGTTTTTTTATTTTATTTTTTATTTTTTATTTTTGATTGTACTTTTTATTTGTACTTTCACAAGGCGGATGTTGTCATGACATTGAGCTGATATGTTGAAACTATAGAAGCTCAATTAAATCAATATATACACGTATATTACTAATTCAATCTATTATTCTAGGATAAACACACGACAATATAGGTTGAAAACAATAATCATAAAATAAAACAAATTCAGTAATAATTTACTGGCCTACCGCCAGCACTAATTTTGTTTATACTCGTTAGGCGTAATTTTTTTTAGTATTTTCTTTTGTAATTTTTTTTAGTATTTTCTTTTGTAATTTTTTACACATGCATACATATATGGATATATATATTCATTTGAAAGTATTGAGTTTCAGTTTAGTATACTAGTTTTGGCTTGTAAGATTTAATCAAGACATAACTGTACACCGATTTCAAAAAGGTTTTTGTAGTAATGATACGACTCTTAACAAAACCTAGCTTCTAATACATGATATCTCAAAAGTTTTACATTTTTACTTGCTTCCTTTTTTATGAGCATTGAAGAAGCAAAGTAAATTTTTCAATAAAGTTATTTGTTGTTTGCAAAAATACAAAAAAAAACTACAATCGTTGTCAATATTGAGAAAACAAGAAAACAAATTTTTCACACAGTGTTGCAACCATCAATTTTATGACATAACTACTGGTCAAAAAATAATTATCAGGCTTCTTCATTATTTTTGGTTGCAATAAAAAAAAAGTACACAGCTACCAGTTAGTTGTAATTTTTTTTCTTTAAAAAAAATATTTACATGAATGTACCAATTAAATGACGAGTAATATTGCCAGTTTGACAAGGCTACTCAGTAAAATTAACTTCTGACCCGAGTAAAAACAAAAATGAGGAAAAACCTTTTGCAAAGCACTATAAAAAAAATTTTATTTACAGAATTCTTTCTTTTTACTAAATCTAAGATCAACAAAGTTTCCAAACTCATCGAATGTACACAAATTTGACTTTGATCTTATATTAATAAAATAAATCTTTTTGTGATATTCATAAAGGCAATTATTTAACTTTCTGGGTAGTCTGCACTTTTATTTGATAAAAGAAATGGAGAAATAACAGCAATAACAACGACAGCAACAAAATTAACAATAATTATCAAAAGTACTTGCGTGCTGAATTAAAATCAAAAATATTACAATTTTTAATTGTGCAATACAGACCCTTACTATATATTTAACATTAATTTAAAAGAACTGAAAAAAATTGAGAATTTCATTGTAACTAACTTACTTCAATGATCATTGTACCAATAATTAAAAAAGCTAAAGATTTGTTGAACTACTTACTGTAAATCTATTGAAGCATATTAAAATCGATTTTTTGTTTTCAAAAGTCATAATGCAGTGTTTAAAGCTTCTCAAAATCTCGAAATTGCATAATTTAGCGTCTATCCTTAAATAATTGTAAACACCGGCAACAAAAGATTTTTAACACTTGCCAAATGAATAATACAGATATTTTTGATATTGCTTTGATTATTAGTGTTGGTGCCTCATGAATATCGCGGCGTCAGAAAAAGTTCCCCTTTTGTGTGCATGTTTAAGAATGAAAAAAAAATTATTTTTTTACTTTTTATTTTAGGATAAATCAAACTGTAATGATGAATTTGATATTTAAGAAATCAAAACTGTGTCTGAAAGTGTGAGATCATATCATATTCACAAATAAATAGAAGATCTGTTTATTGTCTTTACATCACATAGTTACATAATTAAAATAATAATAAAAAAGATATACAAAAAAGACATTAAATATTCGCAAATATTACTATAAAATTTTTCTGTTTGACATTTCTAAAAATATCACGCATTACAGAACCCTAGAAAAACCAACATTCTCAGACTCTCTCATTGTGCTTTTTCCCAAATCTTTTTTTTTTTTGCAAGGTTTACAATATATTCAAGGGGCAAATGAAGTATCAATATTTGAAAAAGAAAAATAATGTATATATATATACGTATATCAAATATCTGCCCAGTCTATGTGTATGTCTTTTCATTACTTCAATATTAGAGTTTATACATGCTTCATTGTTTTTTCTTTCCTAAGCTGTACTGTATTATTTTTATCCAGAAAATCTAAATTCAAAATTTCCGAAGAGTTTTTGGAAAAACATGTATTGAACTGAAACGTGAAAAATTAATTATAGTATAATTATTCCGAAAAATATCTTCATGTGACTTAATGTCATGTATATTCAACTGTGAATTCTGATCCATTATATTTATTTAAAAATCCTGTTTTTTTTAAAGATAATCATAATCATCTATAAAAAAAATTAAACGGATTGTTGTTGTCAACAACAACAACAACAACAACAATAATAATAATAATAATAATAAATAATAATAATAATAATAAATAATAATAATAATAATAATAATAATAATAATAATAATAATAAT
>QVTG01000100.1:0-61556 GCA_013305925.1 Geotrichum reessii | reverse complement strand
AAACTAGTCCGTCGCCTATTGAGAAAGTAGTACACCCAGCTTATAGAAGCTTCAGGGAGACCCATTTCCTTCATAGTTTTCAAGAGAGCACCTTTGTGAACATTATCAAAAGCGTGTCTTCTTTGTATATCTTTGTTATTATTATTTTAACTATGTAACTATGTGATGTAAGGACAGTAAACAAATTTTCTATCTATCCTTAAATCACATAGTTACATAATTGAAATGTGAATTAAGGGCAATAAACAGATTTTCTATCTATATTGTCTTTACATCAGATAGTTACATAGATAGAAAATCTGTTTATTGTCTTTAAATCACATCACATAGTTATTTATGTCCATCTTACGTAAAAAAAACAAAAAAAAGTTTTTATTCAGTCAATTAACTACTTTAAAATAACTTATTTAATATTAAAAAAATCATGTAAAAATACCCTTTTTTGTAACCAAAAAAACATAAAAGAGTTAAACACAGATCATAAAATCTAAATTTATTGTTTATAGTCAAAAGGACGTGTCCCAGTGGCCGAGTGGTTAAGGCGATGCCCTGCTATTACGTAAGCTTAGGCATTGGGTTTTACCTGCGCAGGTTCGAATCCTGTCTGTGACGCATTTTTTTCTTCAATATTTTCACAACTAAATAGTTGCATTGAAAAAAAAAACATTGGACTTGAATTCATTTTTTTCTAATATACTTTTAAGATAGCGTTGTCAGCCTGATTTCAATAATTCTAGCAATCAATTGTGACAAAATTTCCATAAACTAATTCACATGCTCAAAGAAACACAAAATGATTGACACCTTAATATAGATCAATGAGAAAAATTGATATTCATCAAAGCCTGGATAAATAGATGAAAAAAAAAAAAAAACGACAACAACAGCTTTCAGCTATTTAGATTTGCAGTGATAATTATTTTTTGATTCTAAATAAGTTCTTAGGGCATTATGACCAGATTGCAACTAAGATAGCTTTCTTAAGATATGATGAGATACACTTTTCACAAGTGTTTCTAGTAGACCGCAATACCATCATACAACCTTTTTTGAAAACTAAATTAATATTTCTAAAGTTTTATCAAGTTTTCCAAGTTACCAGCTGAGATGATCAATATAATTATTATTTTTCTTCTTGACTGTAATTTTTTTCTATATTCGGTATTATGTATTAAATAATCATCATAATATCAATAATTATATATAGTACTAAATGTAACCCAATGCTGTTATCCTACCAGTAGATTATTACCTAATTGTCTTTATAGCAAATTGTGCATTAAATAGAAAAACTTGAATTAAGTGAATATAACTAAAATCAAATTGTTTAGCGATGGTCATGAAATATGCATATTTACTTTAATTGCTTTGATGACGTAGAATTCTCCACCAATTAAAACCCATGTGTGCTGGGAAACACGACAGAATCATCACTTTAATTTACTAGTTATAATGTAAGAAAAGAGTAGCAAAATTTCAAAAGGATCTACTCTTAGGCTGAAAATCATTTGAGGAGGTACGGTAGCGAGTTGAAAAACTTGATCACCGCTTTTATACATATCTACGTAGGCGGCAAAAAAAAAGGGGACCGTTTGAAAAAAAATTGTTTTTAACTGAAACTTCAAACCTTTTGTTCTTTAACAAAACCGATAAAAATCATTATTATTCTAAATAATTTTGTAAATCAAAAGAAAATCATATGCAAAATTTGTCAAAGGATTTTTAAAAGGATTTCAGTATTGTGACATGTCTGCTTATCGAGTTTCCAAACAGTTCGCCATTACAAAAAGCATTGCTTGCCGCCTGTACAACAAATTGAAGACTACCTCGACAAAAGCCCAAAAACGGCTTATGAAAGGTTCAAACTCTTGAGTGAACGTAAAACTAGAGAGATTGTGCGTGAGGTCAAAACCCCCCTCCCCCCTCTAGAATATCAATTGATCAACTCCGCACCCAAATTATACCGGAGCGCGAGGTTGGTCGTAGTTTGATTCAAACAACTCTTTGACAAAATCATTTCAAATTTTATTTACTATTATCAAAGCAATTTTCAAGAAAGGACCACAAACAAAAACGGAGATTGTGGTCTAAAGTCCATCAGAAATATACTTTTTGTAACTGGGCCACAGTTATCTGGTCAGATGAAAGTCATTTTAAGATCGGTTTCTTGACAAAAAATCAACCTCAATAAATTCAAAGTTGCAACAATAGTAAAGAAAAGACTCCAATAATAACACGGCTCACAGTTCCTGGTAATCGTAAAAATGTGGGTGTCTGGGGTGCTTTTTCTGGAGCAGGTACTAGCGATCTCTATCTTCTACCACCATGAATCGTCAATTATACTTGGAAAATCTTGAACGTCATCTTTTACTCTTTATTGAAAAGACTAGACAGAAATTTCCAACTAAAAATGTTATTTTTTTGCAAGATGGGACTAAATATCATTGGCATGCAGATGTGAAAACATGGTTTTTGAATCACAATATTGAAACCATGATTTGGCCACCACAATCGCTTGGTTTAAATCCCATCAAAAATATTTGGGTTTATAAATAAAAAAAAAGTTATCAATGAAAAAATCATATATTACTTTTTATAAAGATATGATTCATATGTTATCAAAACGATGGTTGAATTCGAAACCGAGTTATCTTAACGAATTGATAGAATCTATTCCGCAACGAGTTGACGATGTAAGAAAAAATCACGGCGGAAATACATCACGTTGACCAAAATTCATGTACATTAATATTTTAATTAAATATTTTAAAATTATAATTCAAGTCTTCTATATCAATATTTTTTATTAATGTTTTGTTAATTTTGGTTTGTTTTATTCTCTATCCCAAATTAAGGTTTTTTTTTTTTTTTTGAAATTGTCCCCATTATTTTGCCGTCCACGTAGAAAATGATGAGAAACTCATTAAAAATTTGCTGTCAGAGCCATCTAATTAAAATGGTACAGAGTTTTTTTTTGCAGAAATTAATTAAATTAATAACATCAATTATATTAATTGATATTTGTTTGGACATGAAAAATAGTGATTGAAACAAGAACTCTTACGAAGCACAATCTACAGTTCTTTAGAACTAAGTGTCAAACCAAAATAACAACAACAACAACAACAGCAACAAAAAAACTGAAGAGAGTGTATAGAAAAAAAGTATAAAGAACACAATTGTTTTAATAAAAACATGTAGTATTGCTTTTTCTCAAATATGATTTTGTTATTTTTGTTCATATTGTGTCTTTTTTTATTTATTTTTTGTGAATCAACTTATTTTACAGATGTTATAAGCAGATAAATGATTAGATAATCACATCTGTTGAAAACGCGAGAGAAAGAAAAATATTAGTCCCAATATAATAATTTGTCCGATTCCAAAGTATTTCATTCAACTGCTATACAAGTCCAGTCGGTAAAATAAAAGCACAATGGACTTATTTGGAGTATTTAATGAGGATAATACGGTTAATGATGAAACAGATACGGTGCCGTCTTTGCCAGCTACTGCTAATGCTTCCTCAGTAGAACCGATGCCAGAAGAATCTGTTGAAACAATCTCTGAATCCCCAAACGCGACGGTACAAAATGAAAACGATGAGGTGCCAATAACCCAGCCCAATGCCCCAAGTACTAAGAAACGTAAACTTAACTCAGTTCGAGCAGTTGTGACAGACTCTTTTGAAACAGAGGCTTTGCGGGAGGTTTCTAACACGGGCGACACTTTCGTTGATTCTGCCAATGAGGACGACAGTGACAATGACAGAGAGGAAAAAATCAATGGCGGTGCCAAACAGCAATTAGTACTAACCCACCAAGTGAGACATCAGGTCGCCCTGCCGCCTGATTACGATTATGTTCCTATTTCGCAGCAGCCCCGATCGAAGGACCCCGCCCGCACATACCCATTCGAGCTCGATCCGTTTCAAGACGTATCGATCCGGTCGATTGAGCGCAACGAGTCAGTGCTAGTGTCTGCACACACATCAGCAGGCAAGACCGTAGTGGCAGAGTATGCTATTGCACAATGTTTGCGTAACAAGCAACGCGTCATCTACACATCTCCTATAAAAGCGCTAAGTAATCAAAAATTTCGTGACCTGCAGGGTGAGTTTGAAGACGTAGGACTCATGACTGGCGACGTTTCAATAAACCCAGACGCTTCGTGTCTTGTAATGACAACAGAAATTTTGCGTTCGATGCTTTACAGAGGTTCGGAAATTGTTCGCGAGGTTGGCTGGATTATTTTTGATGAAATTCACTACATGCGTGACAAAGAGCGTGGTGTAGTCTGGGAAGAGTCGATTATTTTGCTACCAGATACAATCCGCTTTGTTTTTTTATCAGCAACAATTCCTAATGCTATGCAGTTTGCTGAGTGGATTTGCAAGACGCATAATCAGCCTTGCCATGTTGTATATACGAATTTTAGACCAACGCCATTACAACATTACTTGTTTCCAAAAGGTGGTGGTGGCATTTACTTGGTAGTTGATGAAAAACAAAATTTCAGAGAAGCAAATTTTAATAAAGCTATGCAATATCTCAAAGCTTCAACAGAAGAGAATAAGGATAATAAAAATCAACAAGCAAAAAAAAAAAAGGGTAAGTTATTTAATATATTTATATATTCATGATTCACTAACACTATTTACAGAAAAATCTGACATTTACAATATTGTTAAAATGGTGGTCAGTAAAAAGTATCATCCTGTTATCATATTTAGTTTCAACAGAAGAGAATGTGAAGAGTACGCCAATGAAGTTTCCAGTATGAATTTTAATTCTAAAGAGGATGCTGATGCCGTTAACAGAATTTTTGAAAATGCAGTTGCCAGCTTAAGTGAGGCTGACAGATCTCTACCCCAGATACAACACATTCTTCCATTTTTGCGAAACGGTATTGGCATTCATCATTCAGGCCTGCTGCCAATTTTGAGAGAAGTTATTGAATTATTGTTTCAAGAAGAGCTGCTTAAAGTTCTTTTTGCGACAGAGACTTTTTCTATTGGACTGAACATGCCAGCGAGGACTGTCGTTTTTACAAGTGTGCGAAAGTTTGACGGTACGAACAACCGTTGGATCTCGGGCGGTGAATACATTCAAATGAGTGGTCGAGCCGGTAGAAGAGGTCTTGATGATCGTGGAATTGTGATTATGATGGTCGATGAGGAAATGGAGCCAAGCGTAGCTATGAGCATGGTAAAAGGCGAGTCTGATAGATTGAACTCTGCTTTTCATCTTTCCTATCTTATGGTTTTAAACCTGTTGAGAGTTGAAGGCATTACACCAGAATTTATTCTTGAGCAAAGTTTTCATCAGTTTCAAAACCAGGAAAGCATTCCTGTTTTTGAGGACAAAATTGAAGAACTTCAAAAACAAATTGATAACTACAACATTAAAGAAGAGGAGCATGTATCACAATACTACACCATGCGTCAGCAACAAGTTGAATTCAACGAAAAAATTAGAGATATAATCACATTACCCGACAATGTTATCAGCTTTTTGAATCTTGGCCGCATTATTCACGTCATTATTAATGATGTCGACTTTGGCTGGGGTGTTGTTCTCCGAACTTACAAGCGACCGGCAATTGAGGCTTTGAAATTATCTCAGGCTTCCAAGAAATCTCGGCCACCCCAACAGGATATCTTCGTAGATGTACTGTTGTGGGTCTCTGAATCATCTGACATCAACAAACAAAAGAAAGGAAACAATATTCTTCATCCCAGCATCAAGCCCGCCTCTGCTGACAGCTCAAAAGCAACAATGGAGGTACTTACAATTACACTTGAATCATTATACGAAATTTGCAGCTTGTGTTTGTTTGTTCCAAAAGAGCTCACGTCGCTACAACAAAGAAATAGCGTAAAAAAAAGTCTAGACAAGGTCAAACAGCGGTTCCCTGATGGACTACCCCTTCTCGACCCTATTGAAACCATGAAAATTGTAGGTGATACTGAGGAAGACACTAAATTTTTCACCATTCTACGCAAGGTCGAAGTTCTCGAGACCCTGCTTCATGCTAATCCTATGAACGGTGACCCTCAGCTACCCCAACTATACAATATGTACGCAGAGAAGGTTGCAATTAAGCTTGAGCAAGAGCAACTTCGCAAACGTCTGATGCGTGTACAGTCAGCGGTTCAGCTTGAAGAGTTGCGTTCTATGAAGCGTGTACTGCGGCAACTCAACTTTACATCAATTGATGATGTGGTCGAACTTAAAGGCCGTGTTGCATGTGAGATCTCAAGCGGTAATGTGCTTGTTTTGACAGAGCTACTTTTTGCGGGTGAATTCAATAACTTTTTACCTGAAGAGTGTGCTGCGCTACTCAGTACGTTTGTATTTGACGGATTTAGTAAGGAGATTCCTGTGTTACCACTTAATTTAAAACGCGGCCATGATGCGGTAATCGCCACCGCTAAGGCTGTGCTTAAAGTCATCAAGACATGTAAGATAGAGGTTGACACTACCATGTATCTCGATAAATTCAAGGTCAACTTAATGCTTGTCGTTTTGCAATGGTGCAAAGGCGCTTCATTCACACGCATTTGCAAGATGACCGACATTTTTGAGGGCAACATTGTGATGGTTTTGAAACGACTGGGTGAATTGCTCAGAGAGGTTGAAAATGCAGCCCGGGTTATGGGTAATATTGATCTTGAAAATAAATTGACTAAGGCCATAGAAATGGTCTATAGAGATGTTGTTTCAACGCCATCATTATATTTATAAACATATAAAAAATTTCATATAGTTTTTTTTTTCACATCCGACTTTAGTGTAATGTCAAAAATATTTGATTGGTTTATTAAAAAACACGATATTTTTCAATATGAAAAATTTTTTTGTAGCCAGTATTGGTGCCGTTATCTCGTCAGCAACGATTCCAAAAGATGAAAAATGTTGAAAATATTACAATGAACTCAACATTGCTGCATTTTTAGTATACATAAAAATTCACAAAAATTTCATGACCCTTGATTCACACTGAAATAATTTATAATTACGTTAATAATTAGTGATACCGAAATAACTTAACAAAAAATATCTCCGAGATTGGCATATTTTATCATATCTGCTAATATTTTAATAATACCAAAAAAAAAAAAAAACACAAAACATTGTTTTAGATATATATATTTTTTATACTAATATTCTTAAGCTTTTCTTAAAATGCATAATAAAATCCTTTATCACTTTTTTTTTGTTTTTCATGAAGACGCCGAACTCTTCATCTTCTTGTACATCGCCATGATTTTCTTGGATGGCACGCGTCTTGGCCAAAAATAGCCAGCAAATGACCATAAATGCTTTCTGAGCTTTTCCTTGTCTACATCTTCTTTGGCCTCCTGAACCTGATCATCAATAAATGTTCCTACCGTGATAAGCTCACGCTTCAAAATAGAAAGGAACTCTTCCCTGTCAAGACCTTTGTTTCCTTTCTTCAAAGTACGTAGACTATGACGAACAGGATGAAGTTGAGCCTTACACTCACGTTCATCCATGCTCTCATACTCAACAGCCTCTTCTCCAGGATCCTGTGAATCTTCTTTGCTGTAGGAAATCGTCTTGGAGGGAGTTATACCACTATTGGCAGAATTGCTAACAGAGATAGGCGATCGTTTCGCAACCTTGGCACCAATAGTGTTAGCACGGTGGTTGGGAGTATGAGTCAAAGGGGGACTATTAGATGGTGGAAGCGGACTCTGTGTTCGATCCGTGGCAGAATCAGGTCTAGAGTTTTCTTTCCGTCTGTTCCGGGAGCGTTTAGTTGGCTCAACTTCTTCCTCCTGAAGTACAGACACAAGATAGTCAACACGGCGACAAAGATGAACAGAACCAGGCATTTTAGGACCAGCAGACTTGTCACCTTCCTCGCGCTGCTGCTTCTTTTCGACTCTGTGCTCCTCCAAAAACATTTTGTCACCCATGCCAAGAATAGGATCATCTCTAATGTTAGTCCAGGCACCGTAACCATATTTCTTGACACCAACAAGTAGCATTGAGTCCTCTTTGATATCCCATTCACAGGTCCAGCCATGAACGGGTTTTACGTTGCGATTGATTCTGAATGCTAATTGGTTTTCGTTTGGCACGGTCTTTTTGAGAACATCCATGTCAATGGGTCGCTGCAACAACTGCTCAGCATTAATGCTTTTAACACCGCCAAACTCAAATAAAATGGCCTTCTTCTCTTTTCTTCTAGGTACAGGAGTACCATCTTTTTCTTGCATAGCGGCAGCACGACGTTGCATCTCAACCTCAACCTCATTTTTAGCAGTGGTAATCAAATCATTATAAGTCTTCTGTACCAGCTCACGGTTTCGGTTAGTGAGTGATCCATCCTGGAAAAGCTTATCCCACATTCTAGTAAGATCACCGTATCTCAAAATAGCTTTATACAATTGGCGGACTTCTCGTTCAGAAAGTGTGCTAGAATCGAGAGTATCTTCCTTGCGCCTAGGTTTGACACGAGAACGAGACTTAGGCTGGTCATCGTCGTTGCCCGACTCATCTTCACTGACCGGCTGGCCACTAGCCTTTAAAGCAGCCTTGCGCTTTCCATAAAGGTGCAACTGCTCTTGTAAGAATTCTTCATCCTTGCGCTTTTGATCTTCAGCCTTGATCTTTTCAAGTTCCTCAGCAGGAATGATATCATCCCACTCAACATCAGCCTTGAAATCAGTAACTTCAAATTGTTTGACAAATTCCTCACCACCAAGGTGTGATTGGGCAAGAGTATCTTCAGCACTAACATGGTCTTCAGCATGATTTAAAACATCATCTAGATTCATCTCCTCAAGCTTCTGCTGGTTGTTGTTTTTTTTGAACATGTTTCCCGCACCAAACTTTAAAATGGCACTGAGTTCAGCTGATGAGGCATCCTTCTCAAGATCATTAGTAACGTTTTTGTTAGTGATACCCATGGATATGACTGCGTACTCCAACACCATCTTACGCTTTGCGCGCTCAAGAATTTCTTCCTCCACTGTGTCTTTAGACACAAATCTATAAACCATGACATGATTCTTCTGGCCAATACGGTGGGCACGAGCCATAGCCTGGAGATCAGCTTGAGGATTCCAATCAGAATCAAATAATATAACAGTGTCGGCAGTCATCAAGTTAATACCCAAACCACCGGCACGGGTACTGAGTAGAAAGACAAAATCTTGACTACCAGGGGCGTTGTAATGATCAATCAAAGTTTTTCTGGTATAGGATGCAACAGTACCATCAAGACGCTGGTACTGGTAGCCCTTGATGGCAAGGTAATCGGCTAAAATGTCTAACATTCGAACCATTTGACTAAAGATAAGAACTCTATGGCCGTCTCTTTTCAGTCTGGTGAGAAGCTTATCCAGTAAGACCATTTTACCACTGTTCATAATCATACCCTTGAGAATTACATCACGGGCCCGACTATTGCCATTACTCTCTATGTAACGCTCCTCAGCAGTAGGGAAAAGATAAGGATGATTACTGACCTTTTTAAGCTCAACCATGATATTTAACAGACTCATCTGAGAAGATCCAGAGCTGCCAGCATTAAGAGCTTCGTAATTTCTAGAAATAATATTTCTATAGTACTCTGTCTGCATATCAGACATTTCAACACGAAGAATTCTTTCAGACTTGGAAGGTAAAGACTTCTCCACATCCTTTTTCAGCCGACGAAGAATAAAGGGCTGTAAACTTTTATGTAACTGTCTGATAAGATCTTCCTGATTTCTTGAATCTTGCTGATTATCAAGATCAATCTCCTCAAATGACTGAAGAGCGGGGTTTACTTGACCACCTTTCAAAAATTTGATAAGGGTTATCAGTTCCTTAATGTTGTTTTGTAACGGAGTACCAGTAATCAATAGCCTGTTGGCAATACGAAATTCACCAAGAGAAATAGTTAAAGAAGATTCAGGATTTTTCAGACGATGGGCCTCATCAACAGCCAAAAATTGCCACTTGAGAGATCCCAATTCAGACTTATCGCGAATAGAGTACTCATAAGTTGTCAAAAGTACATTGAACTTGGGTCTTTTGGTGTTGTTGTTTGCGTAAAACTCAAACTGACGAATGATTTTACGAGATTCATCGTTACCATTGTAGACAATACAGTTCAAATCAGGTGCCCAAAGTTCCAATGTTTCTTGCCAAGCAGAGATGGTTGACAAGGGAACCACAACCAAAAATGGACCGTTTTGCTTGCGGGCATAAACGAGCCAGGATAAAAATGCAACAGTCTGGACAGTTTTACCCAGACCCATTTCATCAGCCAAAATTCCGTTCTCGTTACGAGACCACAAAAAGGCCATCCAGTTCAGACCAGTAAGCTGAAAGTCACGGAGCTCACCACCTTTGATAAAGCTAGGCTGGCTGGTCAACTTCTCAAATTTGGGGCGGTTAGAGCCATAATTGGCGCTTTGATAAGGAGCAATCTGCGAGCTGAGTCTGTTTTGAAAATGATCAACCTGAGCAGGAGCCTGTTTGGCAATGAGTTCAGCATCTTCCCATGTACAGAGATGATATGTGAGGCCCTTCCACTTGACATAATATTCCATATGGGTAGTACCATCATCAGAAGAAACTCGCTTTTGAGCGATGATGCGCTCAACAACTGTGTAGATGCGATATTCCTCTCTTCGTTTGTCTAATTCAATACTGAAAATCTCGTACTCTTCCTGGTATTTCAAAGGGTCACTCAGATATAAATTTTCAGGAGCCACAAAATTCCTAATATAGTTGTCGACTTTTTTGATACCTTTGCGATATTTAATGTTTTCATATAGTTCCCAAGTTTTGTGAAGGTGCGAAGATGATTGCCACTTAATCTGTTAAATGAATGTTAATATGCTTTGAAAAAAAACCCAGAAAAGCTGATGAGACTCACCAAGTACTCAATGTCATTTTTTGGATCGCGACCAAGCAAGCCTTCGATTTGTCTGTGATCGACAACCAGATCAATGGAATCTAGAACCAAAAGTTAGTCAAAACACATCTAAAGATGCAAAAAATAGAGAACTTTTTTTTTTACTCACCTGCAGGTTGCTCAGGTTCATATTGAATAGTATTGTCGACACCAGTTTCATCATCAGTCTCCATGAAATCAGCATCATCGTCTTGATGATCAATGTTGTAGTTAACTACCTTATTGTTTCTGGTAGAAAATCTTGTAGGAGGAGTATAAACGCCTGAAGAATCTTCTTCGGAATGCGATGCAAGCTTTCTTCTCTTCTTAGACTTAGCCAATTCCTTTAGCCTTGCACGTTTGGAAGATGCATATGCCTCATCATCATCTTCTTCATCTTCTTCTTCGTCGGCGTCAGAAGCAGACTTAATATTACCGTTGTAGTCGTCGTAAAAATCATCGTCCTTGATCTTGAGCTTCTTTGCCTTAGTCTTCTTTTTAGGCTTTCGGGCCATAGTAGAATCAGAGTCTGAGGAAAAGTCAGCATATTTAGAGCGACTAGTCTCTTCTACTACAAACCGCTCAGGAGGGTTATGAGCTCTGGTACTCCGACGGAGACCATAGAGAGAAGGATTTTCATAGTACTCGGAGCTTGTCCTGGTAGTCATAGCTATGAACTATTAAAAAAATAAAAGTCGTTGAAAGCCTTGATTCTCTGTGCTTTGTGGTAAATAATAATTAAAAATCAGATGTGAATCTAAGCCATGAAACGACCGTGATAGATCTAGAAATGAACGGCGTTGGCTGAAACTCGCGTTAGTCATGACAAAATAGAAGGAGGCCAATCAAAATGACTATTGACAACAGCGACTACCTCATCGCAGTGAACAAAAGTATCAGGCTAATATGTCTTACGAATGCGCCAGAAAGCTGACGTCAATATCATTTTTCATGGAGATATCATAAAAGTGCAATGATATGTTGAGTTTTGTAACCAATCTGTAGACATAAGTAAAAAAAGAGAGGGAACTACAACAATATCGCCAACTCAATACGTATCTGTGAGTTAGGATATGTGGAGATTAAATCAACTTACTGTAACTGTTAAATATGAATGAGAGGATGAAAATAATAAAAACTCAATAAAAAAAAATAGATAAAAATTGACTAAAATAAAGATGTTTTTTTTTGAAAAAAAAAAAAAGTCGCGTCAAAGTATATGAAAGTAAATTTTGGGGGGTTTTGGTCAAAAAAATAAAATGAAAGAATAACTAAGGTGGTGGCCCGAAAAAAAATTTTCAACAAAAAGTTTCCAGGGTAAATGGAAAAACGACGGGGGCGGCACCACAAGAAGACAACAGTAGCAAAATACAATGAAAAACAACAGTAAAGACAACTAGTAATTTTTTACAAATAACACCCATCAACAATAGCACAACTTATACCACCATCATGAAAGTAGAAGTAGTGTAGCATCAAAAACAAATAGATTCATTATGAAACAAGTGCACTAATTACTCGGCAACACCGGGTACAGTGCAAGCGGAGCGCTGTAAAAATAAGAGAAAGAGAAAATATGAATATACTCACCAAGGCTCAGGAAGAAAGACACAGTACGATACTAGGCTCTGTAAATAAAAGAAAGAGACATCATAGCCCACGAGGATTGGAAAACCATCTTCAAGCACCGTCAATGTTAGCCCGAGACAGACAAAAAACATGTCTCCCGCGCCAAGGTTAGAAAACCAGTTACAGCAGCCATAAAAAAAGAGAAAGCATACTTCATATGTTTGACCCGACATTGACCAAGCAAGTCGACAACGCGAGTAGAGCCATATTCACTGGGATGTAAAAGCCACGTATCTTCAAACATTGCAATATCTCCAACCTATACAGACTGTATATTAAACTTTAATAACCCAAAAAATAAACTGCCATTTGGTCGATATTAAGTATTGCAAAGCCCGGGAAAGCAGGAAAATAAGCAGTGAGACGGGGATGGTTTTTGGAACAAGACAATATTGTTTCATCCCGGCTGGTATCAAATCATTGACAGTTGAACAAAGTGAACTTGAGATCTGTTACAAGCAATAGTTTGAATATGTGCAAACAAATGTTTAATAAAATATTAAAATTTTGCATCAACACTAAAAACTGACGATTGCACAATCATATCCCATTGCAAGTGACCCGGAAGATGCTGACGAAATAAAGAACTTGATATCCTGTAGCCCGTTGGATGCTGTATAGATGAGGCGTCTATCAGGGTTCGAACTAATCAGAGCCGTCAACCACCCATTTCGAATAAATTTCAACGCAAAAAATTGAACAAGTAGAAGATTTTATATCAAAAATGACAGCAATTTAGACCATGACTGATACATTAAGGAGGAAGAAAAGATATGGCTGAAAGAAAAGGTATTTATACTAGCCTGCGTCATGTGATTTTGATTTCAGATACTGTTAAGTAAATTTCAGACTGTGTTTAAATGAAAACGTCAGGGTAACTTTTTGGACAAAGTTCAGAATGTTTTTTTTTTTTTTTTTTTTTTAGATTGAGATCTGGTTATAATCTAAGACTTAAACTTTAATCAAATACCAATATGTATATTTTTGATACTTCCATAAAAATGGCGCTTTACATTTATAATTATAGCGATTTAAAGTAATTTTAATATCAGGTTCTACAGTATCATCAAGTTGAAATTTTTAAGTTAAATCTTTATTTTCCAGATAATTTAAATTTTTCACTCAATATCAATAATTTTAAACTATCTAGACAAAAATGACTTCAGAGTTGGGCATCCCTAGTTCTTTCTAAACATGAAAACAGTTGAAATGAAAAAAATAAATATATAATAAGTATATTTTTATATCATAATGGCATGAGAGATTTTTCTAGATAAATAATACATAGTTTGTTTATTGGCTTCAAATTCAATATTAGCTCAAAAAAATGATGACAAAGACATGCTGAGGAGATATCGAATTAAAAAAACCGTCTGTCCTTAAAAAATTTTTAACATAGGGTTGTCAATATACTTAAGTGATCCCAATTTTTGATGGAACAAGTTCTTTTCAAAAAAAAAAAAATCCATATTTCTCAAAAAACTTGAAATATATATTGAATATGTTATATGAAAAAAGAGATATAATTATTGACGAAGCAGATTTAAACCAGAAAAAAAAACCATTATATTAAAAATAGGTTATTATATCAAATTTGATTTTTTTTTTTTTTAAATTTTTTATTCATTTTTTATTTACTTTACTCAAGACTCCGTTCATAGTCAATAACATTTGTAACGAAGTTGTAATGACAAGCCCAACAACCATTGGTTTTAATTAAGTCTTATTTTTTTATGCTTGATATTAAAATGTACATTGTCTGGATCCTATAAATTTTTTTGAATAGATTCATGTTTACTAGTATTGACTAGCAAGAGGTCAATGATGATCCCTCTGAAGATGCTATTGTTAAACAGCAAAGACTACATGATTGAATTCAATGTGATTACTTGAAGAAATTTAAAGCAATAACTAGTATCAATGAAAAGTTGGAAATGATGTCTTCTAGAACGTTATAAATAGACATCAAAGTTGCGCATAAAAAGCTTAGCCCACAATTTAGACTTGATAGCTTGTCGTACCTTTTTTATTGAGAAAGTGTCTATATATATATGTATATTGTAATCATGATACAGGAAAATACTAATATGGCAATAACTCTATGTGCTAGATGTTACAAAAACCAATAACAAATATTAGTTTTAACGTCAATACTTATCTTAATTATGGTATATAACTCTCATTTATGTCTATATACGTATATTTATTTGAGAAACTTTAAAGAGTTGATCTTTTACGTGATTAAGAACCCCCTGGCTAGAAATATTCTCTATAATTAAGCTTTAATACTTGGTATTGTTTAAATATTGTTTCTAATAATCTTTTCAGTGTTTATGTTAAATAATATCTATTAATTATCCTTATTGAATTCTGTAAATTGAGCTCTTGTTACAACATCAACCTTCAAGTGAAAGATATAGAAACTTATGGGTTAGGCAATAATTTAATACTAAAAAAAATAAATAAATAACTGAAAACCAGCTATACATCATCAAAGTGTAGAATTTAGCTCAAAAAGATGTTCAAAGTGGTGAAAAATTAAAAAATAAAATAAAATAAAACTTATCAACAGATACTCATAATATTTAAATTCCGTCCTTGATGAGCAACATACTTTTGAGGTGCTAAAAGTATGTCAATATAGATGAAAATTATTTTTTAAATGAATAAAGGTAGTTAAATATCAGTCGTTAAAAAGTCCAACAGAAAAAGAGAGAGCGTTGAATTATTGAAAGTTTTGAATATTTGTTGTTGTTTTTTTACATCAATATCAAAATTAATATCATTGGTCTTATTATTTTAAGTATCATAATTAAGTATTAATATTATTCAATAGCTTGGTTGAGCTGGACTTTTCAATTTCAATTTTTTTTTAACTGTGATAGGTATGATTATAAAAAAGAAAACATTTATATTGGTCATTAAATTTATGTATTAAGTTAAATGTGATAACTTCATGAGCTATAACAGATGGTTTTGTCAAGAAAATATGACATCCCCAATATTGTAGTCAATGGACTCACTATCAGAGGCTTACTTTTTTTTCTTCTACTATGGGAATTTCATCTAGCATGGGTGTAAATATAACAACATCCTTATGAATATACGACGAAAATTTGGTCATTCCATTTGAATACTTGAGTTGGTAGTGTAAAATCATTGGCAACAGTAAACCCAAAATGACAGTAAGAGATATAAAAACTATCATTATTCGGTGTTTCCAGCGGTTTTTATGGGGCTTATGAGCATGATATCCAAACTCAAAATCAATTAGAGGGTCTTTGAAAATAAAAGCCTCGTTCTCAACAAGATCACTGACCTGACAACGTGGGTTTTCCATTTTGGATCTAATTGTATTTATGAGTAGCTAGGCGTGCGGATCTCGCAGGTAATAAAGAGTTTTCAATTTGGAAAAAGAAGAAAATTTTTAAGAAAAAAATAAGTGTGATACAAAAAAAAGGCTTTTAAACAGTGACTGAAAGTAGAAAACTAAAATAGAAGTGTTTCCATGCAAAAAAAAAAAAAAAAGACTAAGATAAATGAAACAAAATGTCTTTTATAAAATTTAATTTTTTATCTAAATTTTGATTTTTCAATTTTTAAGTCGCATAAATAAATATCTTTCTCAAAGTAACTTGAACCCTAAAAAAAATACATGTTTTCAGACTCTTTTTTTTTTAATTATTAGTTAGAAAAGCACTTTTTTTTATTTTTTTATTTAAAATTTTAATTATATATTCCTGTTCATTCATTATCTTTTTCAAATTTTTCGGAATTGCACACTTTTACTTAACCAAAGTATAGAATGACAGGTTTACAGTCAAATTTGGTATCAAATAAAGACTAATTTACTAAGAGATTTTAAGTTGTCCGAACAATAAGGTCAATTTTCGTTTATTTTAATACGTAATAAAAAGCTCTATAACTAACAAGATTGATTTAACGTTGAAAATACTGAAAAAAAAGATCCATGTCTTACATTATATAACTCAGAATAGAAGTTCAGTTTGTGAATTATGACAATCAACTTGGCACTTAAATTGAGCCTTACCAAACTTTACCTCAAAAACTTGTAATTGCTTTAATATTTCTTTCTCTTTCTTTTATATATATAATAATAGTATTTAAGTCTTAACGCAAAGTACTCAGATGCAAAGTTTTTAATTTCACAAGTATCCCAGAGTTATTAAATCAATTTTAGAACAAAAAAATTCATCATATCTCTTATCATTTGTAACGTCATTTTCATAATGAATTTAGTACTAAATTACTATTTCTTTTTTTTTTCTCTCTCTATTTAAATCATGAACATATGAACTTTAGATTTAATGAAAGTATTTATCAAGAGTTGTATGATCATTATTAGTAATGATTTTTGATTAAAAAAAACAGTATGATCTTCCAGCTACAAAAATAATTTAAACATAAAAAAACTGGTTTTCATGTCATGCTTTTATTTTTTTTTCTTAATGTACTCAGCCGTTTGTATTTTCTACGTTGTTCAATATCACGAGCATTAAATTTTTGAATTGTTCAGACAATACATTACTCTTCATATTTGTACTTACAATCCATATTTTGATGAGAAAATTTTATTTATCAGTTTCTTTGTTTGCTTGGTCAGATAAATAAGTATTTTATAGTGAACAAAAAACATATCAATACTAAAAAAAAAAAAACTAATATTATTGTAAACACAAAATAGACAAATAATAATATTGCATTGATATTTGAATCCGGCTTTTTTTTTACACAAAAAAAAAACCTTTAGATAATATGACTATCTATTACATGCACGATAGAATCAAAATATATCTGACTCTTTATGAGTTTCCCATTTTATGCATTTAAACAATTAATAAGTGAATTAAAATATTCTACAAAAAAAAGGGGAGCGATTTTCGATTTTTGTTTCAACTTTATTACGGCCAATGCTCGGATTAAAAAAAAAGGGGGTCAGTTTCATTGCTGAAACATCATACAACTTCTAATATACTACGATAGTATATAATTATGCTATAAACAGGTTTTCAAGTGTTATTGAAAACTTTGAAAAGTTATAATGTGGTCATGGAGAGTCAATATTTAAAAGTTATTAAATATGACTAGGTATCAAGCTTAACTACAATTTCATTATCTAGCTTTAATATTTTAGTTATATGTTTTTAATTAGGGAACCCGTATTAAAAAAATACATATATTTCACAAAAAGTAGAACTTAATTATTTTAGTTTTAAGTATGTTTTTATATATGTATATTTTGATTGAAGATTAATGAAATCATTTTGAGCGAATCATTGATATTAATCTAAGGCCTTATATTTCTATAAACTGGACAAAAACATGTAGATTGATTAAAAAAATATAATGCTATACAAAGTTTAATAACAAAACACTTTCCTGGATTAAATTTTCATTTGTACTGAGATCAGGGTACCTTTGTGAAAAAAAAAAAGAAAAAAAAAATAGATCAAAACATTTTAATGAATTTAAATCCGATTTTCTTTGTACTTTTTGTTATTTTTTGTTATATACAGACCATTTCATTAAAACAGTAAATATTTTTTTCTTGATTTAAAAAACATTTTTTTTGTATTCATTTAGTTTTTTTTTTTTTTTTTAATTTCCACATATTAAATCTATAAACTTATTTTTGCACTTTTTTATATACCTCATAATTAGCTATAAGGACAATAAACTGACTAGAATATTATAGACTTAGATTTATGAATATTTTTGTCACCTAAAGTGAGTTACAGCCTTTTTATGATTCACGTGTACAGCTACATCTCAAAAAGGTAAGCCATAAAGCATGTCGTCATACGTTCTGGATTTTAAAAAAAAAAAATCTCTCAGTGTTTAAGCACGCTACTCTTTGATCTTAGCTTTGTGTTAAAATGGACCGGTGTGTACGTTGCTAGTAAAAACCATATTGAGAGAAAGAAGGAAGGGGGAAAAATCATTCGGACCGCTAATACAAAATACAGGTGTTAGTAACCACTTTAGAAAATTAAATGATAGTTTTCGCAAAGGCATAATGCCAAAAATCAATGAGAGTATACATACAATATAAATTTTAAAAACATAAAGTCCATATATCCATTTAAATACATGCAGTAATTAAATGCTTTAATGGCCTGGTTTTTGCGTCAGCACGCATTCTATCCTTTAAAGCAAAATGTGAGCAGAATAGTAGCCATCAAAACTCTCAGCCCACAAGGTGTGTGTAGTTCAGAATGTTAAATGTGGTATGAATTTTCTGAAAATACATAGCTTTACCTCTTGTCTTGAAGATTGTGTATTATTGATGATCGATTTAATCCTTATAATTTGTTAATGTTTCAACCTTGCGATGAATGCTTGAACCCTTTTCAACCTGTCGTCACCTTTCAGCAAAAAAAGAAAAAAAAGAAAAACAAATTATTTTTAAATCATCAGTAGTCAATAGGTACTTATACTACAGCTACCATAGTGATCAATTAGAGATTGAAATTTCTATTTTTTTTTTTTTTTGCTTATACCCAATGTTGAGCTTTTTCGCACTGTTAACTATTTGTAGCAACTTTCTTCGCTAACGGTTGATACGGGGGATGTAGGGTTTTCACGGCAGTCATAATAACTGAGAGCCGAATTTTGAGGGAAATAATTTTATTTTTTTTTTTTTTGGAAAAAAAGATGCGCATTATTTTGACGGCGATTATTGAGGTTTAAAAAAAAAAATCAAAGTTGTTACTTTTTTATTATTATTTGCTTATGAGAAGTAAGGCTGGATTTTTGTCATAGTCTCAAGAATTATTAGTACTTTTTATATGTGTTTCGGAAGTAAGCGAGCCTAAGATTTTTAGCAGGTGAGTGAGCTACGCATAATGTTGTATTGTCGTAAGGCTGACACAATTAAAAATAAGTAAAATGATGATAATTGATTTGATTTATTAAAACAAACGAACGAATAAATAGACATAACAATGATACATAAAAGATATTAACAGTAAAAACATAAAACACAAACATCTAAAAAGCAAATGAGTATTAAAAAAAAAATTAAGGAGGGGGAAGGAAACTAGAGCAACTATCACCCATGTAGTTTAACCAAACAAACGATCAATCGCTGTGCATCCCCATCCTCTCCAAGTCAAGAATCGCAATAAAACGCTCAAAAAATGGGGTTTGATATTGTCTAAAGCAAGTGCACAACCGCCACCTTCAGCTTCAATACCTTCACCCATCTTTAGTGTCCGGCGAATCTGACATGCACCCATAAAGTTCCACCACTTTGAGCGTTGACAGACTCCGATTCGCATAAGATTTTTAGTCAAGGGCCCCAGTGGCCCATCAATATACTTCCACTCAAAAGGAGAATACTTTTGACGTGGATCGCTGGGTACCAATTTCTTGTCGCCCCAGTGGCCTAAATAGCTCAGCCAGTTTCCGTAGCGTTCTTCGCGACCCGGCTCAGTGCCGTTCGCGAAGGTGACCTTAGAACCGTCGTAAGTATAAGCAAGATAATTGAGAGAAGGGTCCCAGAGCGAGCCTCTATCTGTAAAGTCTGACAGCATGTAAAATGGTATATCGTGTGAGTGCTGTCCTACCGTGGCGTAGTTGGCATGCGTTCCTCGAGCAGAAAAGAGCACTGGTCGCTTCGTGTCGGCAGGCTTGTGCATTTCCATAGCGTCAAACTTGTAGGCAGTGCCACCGCCGTGTGCTGACATCCACACAATCTGTGGCTTGCCTTTATAAAACCGGACCAATGAGTGTTCCCAGTCTCCGACGTGGTTGCCGTAGGGGCCCGTGCCCATAACGAATGGGCCTAGGTTGAACGAGTAGAAGTAGAACCAAAATGCGTCTACCCAGCCGTTACCTTTGTCTATCACAATGAGTGTTGCCGGAGCATCTTCCAACAATCCTGTCGCAATGTCAGGAATGTTGTCAACGCCCGTAATCCATTTCGGATCCTTGTCAAAGTCGGAAAGTGAGGTCATGAAAATGTCGTCATAGGAGGCGTTAGACTGAGAACCAATTGACTCCAAGTTCCGTATTGTCAATTTATCGGTGATATTGTTGCCGTCAGCGTCCTGAGCATGTAAATTTGTCACAAACTTTTCAATAGAGTAGGGCAGGTAGCGCTCCTCAGCATAGAGGTAGACAACAGGAGCGTTGTCTATGACGTATTGTGGAATTTTTCCAGGCTTGATGTGTTTGTTAAGCGGCAGCCCGTATGCTAATTGAAATAGCAGAAGAGTGATTACAAAAAACATGTTTGTATTAAAGAATATCCATCTAGTTGTTGAAACGATGATGAAGACGATTAAATTTGCTTAATGATAATGATTAATAAAAGGAAAGAAATAGAAGAAAGAGGGTTTTTTATATATTCAAATATTACTCACTTTGAGGAGATAGATACTCCGATCATGTAGAATAACAGATGTTGTAGTTGCTACTGAAATTGTTTGTCGGTACTATTCCATACTAGGGAAGTGCGTTTTTTTTTTTTCTGCGTCCAAGTGACTTAATGTTGTTGTTGTTTCTTCAAGAGATTTTTTTTTGGACGGAGTCGGAAGGTTGAGCCACGGAAGGAGTCTGAACGAAGTTGGAAACAAAAAAATATGTCAATATTAAGTAATATTAATAATAACACAAACTTTATTTTATTTTTTAATTTTTTTTTTTTCGGAATCAGGCTCCGGATTATCCTAAAACACACAAAAAAAAAAAAATAAAAAATTAACAATAAGCTTTAAGTCTCATAGTTCATATTTTATCTTTTATGTTTCAATATAATTTGATATTAAAAAAAAATCTATGCAACTGTTAAATTTCGACTCGTATCTAATTGAGTAAAAAAAAAAAAGAAAAAAAAACCATTATAACTCATTTACATAAACAATTTAAACCAAAAAAAAAAAAAATAAAAGTTCTTTCATGTCTCTGACGTCAATGTAGTGACTCACGAGTTTTTTTTTTTTTACTGTCTACCACATTACTCTGATAGAAAGTAGGACTTACACTTTATTATTTGTGGGAAATTTAACTTTTATAAAGCTTATGTTTTAAATATTTACATGATAGACTACATATTTTTAAGTCCCATGACGTATGTCTTCCCAGTTTAGCTTGTCAGTTTAGATCAAAACATTCAAGTTAAATCTGTTATTTAGGGGTTGTTTATTTATTCTTTGCAGTGTTCTTGCCAACATTATCCCATAGTCGGTCATCCTTTTTCAAAAAAAAAAAAAAAAAAGGCTGATGGTTAAGCACCGTGATAGCGCTCCTGTTGACAATACTGTACCTTGTCTAAGTAGATCGGTATAGCCACAACAATCTGCAAATTTTCCATTAACAGCATAAGCATAGCCACAAGATTTGATCTATAGATTATGGCCAGTAATGACTTTTTAATCCGTTTGGAAACTATTTTAAATAAAAATAAAAATAATAAGGACAATAAACAGATTTTCTATCTATCTAAAAATAATAAAAACAAAAAAGCGTTTCAAAGCTGTTATGTTGGCTTAGATCATTTTGGTGCAAATTGAAGCCTATTTATATCTAACTTTAACTTTATTCGGGGTATTTTTTATTTATTTTCATTTTTTTTTTTTCTTTATTTCTGATTTCTTCACTTTTTTTTCTTTCTATACACTTTTTCTTTGCCCTCCATAAACACCGATCTTTCCAAATCGTCTTCTATTAGAGACTAGACACTACTGAACATGATTTTTCTGCATTTGCGAGGGATTTTCCCGCTGCCACAGCTCCTTGTTCTACTCTCACTATGTGCCACTATACTGGCTACCTCGCTGGGAAGAACGAACCCACTGTCATATATTTCGCATGTTTCAAATATTACCATAAGCACGCCAAATCAGAAAGTCAACTCAGATTCTGTGTTTTCAATCACAATAGAGATTCCCTCGACGCGCAATTATAACAATATTGAGCGCCGTTGGTTCGCACTCTCTGATCCGAATGCGGCCAGGCGTTTGAAAGCACTAAAAAACATATTTCCATCATTCCCATTTATCAGCAGCAATGACGATTTTATAGACCCGCAGTTTACCTGGACGGATGACAACGTAGCCGATGACTCGGACTACGGGTTTTCATTTTCTAGCGAACGTTTGTTTCATTATCTCACGAGAAACTCCACTGTAGAGTATCCCCAGGAGACCCAGGTGTTCAAGTTAGTTTTGGAACCTAATTTAGAGCTAAGCCATGCAGCAAACGTATTTACGTTAGACAAAAGCGGCAACATGATTCCTCATTCTGATTTTCTAAACAGTGACATCAAAGCGTTCAAAGGCGCCGCATACCGTCAAGTAGCAGTCTTGAATCCCGTTACTGGTGCAGTGTCGCTTTCATTCAAACCTGTAGGCTGGGCCAGAATAGTAGTTACGCAAGATGGCGACCGCCCTCAGGTTGAGGGGGCCTGGAAAGTCGATGATGAAGAAGGTTTAGGTATTCCCGCTTCAATATACCATATTAGTAGAACCGAAACTTTTAACGCTATTTCGAAAAGCTCTAGTGAAGAAATTTACGAGCATGAACAACAACTTCTCAATATCATTAAATCTGATATATCCAATGGTCTGGTAGTTTGGAGAGATGCCGATATGCATTCAACTATGTACAAAAATTTTGACTTGCTTGAAGACGACGTCTTGTTCAACTCTGCACTCAGTAGAGCAAAGAAACGCGGACTTACTTCAATATCCAATGACTGTGATCCTGATGATGAGACTTCTAGTTGCTATAACCCTGAAAATCACTTGAAACGGCAGTTTACTTTTGAAAAACGTTCAGGTGGTAATGACACAGGCGATGGTGGTTTCTCTAGTGGTCTTAATCTTGCGTCCACAATTGGCGACTCCTCGGGTTGCCCTAATCGAAGACGAATTGCGCTTGTGGGTATTGCTGGCGACTGCAACTTTATTTCGACTTTTAACTCGACCTCGGCGGCAAGAGAGTACATCATCGAAATGGTCAACACGGCTTCACAAGTTTATGAATCATCTTTCAACGTAACGCTTGGTCTTTCTGCGCTTGTCTTGGTCAATGACACTAATTGTCCGACCAGCTCAGAAGGCGAGACTGCCTGGAATTATTCTTGCGATGTAGACCCTGAGAATGCAATGAGCAAGCGTCTTTCAGCATTTTCTCAATGGAGGGGTGGCAGATCAAATGACGGAATTGCAGGTTGGACCCTTCTCACATCTTGTACACAGAGCTCTGTCGTTGGATTGTCGTGGATGGGTATGGTCTGTGGTGCTCAAAGCTCTCAAAACTCAGATGCTTATGTTGCTGGAGCCAATGTTGTTGCAAAAACTGCTGTAGGTTGGAGAGTTTATGCTCATGAACTAGGTCACACATTTGGTGCCGTCCATGATTGTACCTCTGACACATGTAGTCAAAATCTTCAATCTTCTTCGCAGTGTTGCGTTCTATCTAAAACTGTATGCAATGCTGGTGGTCAGTATATTATGAATCCTGCGTCTGGTGCCAATCAGGATCAATTTAGCCAGTGTACCATTGGTAATGTGTGTTCTGCGATAGGCAGAAACACTGTCAACTCGACATGTTTGACTTCTAACACTGGTGTCAAGCTGGTTACAACAAACGAATGTGGCAATGGTATTGTGGAAGAAGGTGAGGAGTGTGACTGTGGAAGCGAGGCAGAGTGTGCCAGCAACAAGTGTTGCGACCCCAAGACATGTAAATTCAAGTCTGGTGCGCAATGCGATGATTCTAATGAGCTTTGCTGCAGTGATTGCAAGTTTTCGTCTACTGAAACCAAGTGCAGATCTTCTACTGGTCCCTGTGACTTTGACACATTCTGTCCTGGTAACTCGTCAATATGCCCTAATCTTCGCACAAAAGCCGATGGCGAAAAATGTGAATTGAGCAATAGCACAATTACCTCTGGGTTGACGTGTATTTCTGGACACTGCACAAGTAGAGACTTGCAATGTATAACCTTACTTGCTAACACTACACTGTCAGTATCTGGAAATATTGTAAATGCCACCCGTGCATGTGATGACGATCGTTCATGTCGATTATCATGCGTAGATCCTTCGTTTGGAGATGTATGCTTTGCCGTTTCACAGAACTTTTTAGATGGTACCCCATGCCGTGGTACGGGCCGGTGCCGGACAGGTATCTGTGTAGGCGGATCTAACGACATTTTTGGAACTGGACCCATTGGCAGCTGGATTTCTCGCAACAAGGGCACAGTTATTGCGATTGTTGTATCGATATTGGCGGTTCTGATCATAGCATGTGCGTTTTCCACATGTATGCGAATGTATCGAAACCGTAACAATAATGTGCGTTATGTTATGAAGCCTGTGGTCCCCAATAGCGGTATGCCGCCGTATCCACCTAATAGCATTATGGCAGATCCAAACAACTATGAAAACGCTTACGTGGGCAACATCAGACAAAACTATCCACCACCACCACCACCGCCCGCTGCCCAACAGTATAGTGGCCACTTTGGAGGATACAATAATGAAGGCTACAGCAGTAATGGGTACAATAGTCTCAATAATCAGCAAAATGGTTCATATGGTCCCAACGCATATGAAATGAATAATTTCAATACTTATCCCCAGGGCAACTATCCTCCACCGCCTCCCCCTCAAAGATTTTAAGCAGCGAGCCACTATATAACACTTTCAAAAGCTTTCAATCTTTTTCTTTTTTTTTTTTTTGTTTGTTTGTTTGTTTATCTTTATTTACATATGTCTCGTTTATTTATCATGTTTTTTTTTTCATTATTACTTTGTTTATTCACAGTAGAGAAAAAGATTTTACGTACAGTGCTAGTGTATAATAATTAAGATGTCAGAGTCTTAGTTGCCATTTGAAGGTGTAAAATCAAATCATTTTTACTGGGCCCCTCGGCCTTTTAATAAAAAGATCCATATTGTCACGAAATTTATTTGCATCAATCAATACCGTGATTTTTTAGATAGCATCAAATTATTAAATACCTTTTCTGAGAAAAAAATGAATAAATAAATAAATAAAAGGAATCTGAAATTTTTGTTATTATTTCATTCACGTAAATATGTAACACACTGTACCGTACATATACGGTATATATTTCGTCTATCTTGACTATTTTGCGTTACCAAAAGATTCTTGGAATAACGGTCATAATAAGTTGGTTCAAGGCTTCCCGCCCGATCAGCCATATTTAAGCAACTTTGGAAAAAAAAAAAAAAAAACAGGTGTTATGTATCCCAGATTTCTCTCAGCACATGTGTTATTTCATGGAAAATTCGTTGTCATCGAATGCCTGAAACGCCTAAAGCGCGCTGAGAACGCTAATTTTAAAGTCACATTGAGATAAATGTTTTTTTATTGAATTCAATGTCTTCTTTGTATATGTTTGTTATTACTATTTTAATTATGTAACTATGTGATGTAAGAACAATAAACAGATTTTCTATCTATCTATAAAAGATTCTTGAACGGTTATCAGAATGTTTGTTTAGCTAGTAAAACCCAATCAATTTTCTTACTTGACCATAAACCTTTTCTTTTTCTTTCTTTCTTTCTTTTTCATACGAGTCGGAAATCATTAATTTCAACTCCTCAAATTTTCTAGTAAAAACGATTGTGGTAGTAATGCAATTAGTTTTTGTTAATCCTGAAATGCTCACATAACGTTTCAATAAGCAATTTTTTTTTTTTTTCGAGTAAAGTTGCGTTCTTGTATTTTTGCTTATAATAATAAAAAAAAAATTTAAAAATAAAATAATCACTTATACGTATAAACGTTTCGATGCGTTTTAACCAGGCCCCACTCATACAACCGCACCCTTGTTTTTTGTTTCAGCCATTATTACTTGTTTCTAACAGCATAAACACTTTTAATACAAAAAAAAAAAAAAAAAGTGTCTTTGGCTACAGTTCTCTCTTTCTCACCTTTTATCAGGTTACTGTGTTCCTAAAAGGGGCTTCTACATGATAAACCTTTTTTTTTTTTTACTTTTTCTATACATGAATGTAAACGCCAATGTGGTTAGGGCGGCTTATTATTGATACCATAAAAGCGTATGAGCATGAAAAAAAAAATTTTTTTCATTAAAAATCAATCTTGCTAAATTAATGTAGAAAGTTGTATATGTTGCAATTAAATATATTCATTATAATTTGTTTTTTTATTATTATTATTGCTTACGTACAAAACATGACAATTACTTTTGGGCGTTTTTTTTTTTTTTTTTTTTAATTTTGAAAAAAAAAAAAAAAAAAACCGATTTTGCTAATAGAGGAAATTGAATTTTTTTTATAAGAATAGCGCTGCCTGTTGTCTTTTCTCTATTCGGCCACGGCAGTACCACTTGGAGCAGGAGCATTGTTACCTGGTTGTGGTAGCGGCCGGTCAACAGGTACGGTTGGCTCAATTGGAGACCGTAGTTCCTCGGGAACCGGCGTATTAGAATTAAGTGCGTGTAGGTATGCTTGGTACATTTTTGCGTTGGGCCCGTTGCTGGTATCCGATTTGACAGCGTTCTCCAGCGCCGAGATTGCATCGTTTGTCTGATTGTTTGAAACCTCATACAGTATTGCTGCATTATACCAAGCCTCGGGTAGTGATTCGGGTGCAAGCCGGATAGCCCGCGTGTACGCGTCAAGAGCATCACGATACTGGTTGATGCGGAAGTATAAGATGCCAATCGAGCACCAGAAGCGGGGATTCTGTGAGTCCCGGTAAACAGCTTGTTGATAAGCTGCATAAGCCTGTGAATGACGGTCCTGTTGCATGAGACTACGGCCAAGCAAATACCATGTATATCCATCAGTCGTTTCGTAATCCAGAGACTGTGACAATCTTGCAATTGCCTGCTCCAGTAGTGGTTCTTGTACATGACTAGGAACAGGAGGCTGCTGAAAGCTGGTCTTGTTCTTTATGTACTGTTGGTAGTGCAGCCAACCAAGTTGTTGTAATACTTTGGCATGCGCGGGATTCTCAAGAAGAATATGCTCATAGGCCATCCGCGCAGACTGGAAGTCTTCTAAGATTTCGTGAATATTGCCAATTTGAAACCAAATATCAATGCTAGATAAAGGTGCTGGCGGCTTGTCGACAATTAATTTGAAACTCTCAAGGGCCTGAACGTAATTCTTTTCATGCTTGTGTATGATGCCAAGTCTAAAGTGAATGTCGGACTTCTTGTTGTAACTAGGGTCGATAGTAAGCACTCGTTGGAAAGCTTCTTTGGCAAGTTCATAGGTTTCGCAACGATCATAGAGAATAGCAATACCATACCATAGTTTAGGAACATTGGGATCAGGAAGCAAGCCCAATGCCTGTTGGTATGCAGAATATGAGTCTCTGAGATTGTCAGCCATCAGGTAACAATGAGCCAAGGCTTCCCAAGTCGTTCCAACTGACTTATCCACAGCCAAAGCAGCATGATAGTATTCTATGGCTTTAGGAAAGTTGTCATTGTCTCTATAAACTCCAGCAAGTCCAACTAGTGCAGGTACAAACTGTGGATCTTTTGCCAACGCGGTTTCGTAGCAGTTGATGGCTCGATCCACAAGCTGCATGGAATCTGCAAACGAAGCGAGAGAGCACCAGGTTTGTAATGTGACCAGATCCAATGCCAAAATAGAATCTTTATCAAGAAGAGGTCCTTTTTCAGGTTTAGGAGCAACCATCATATTTGGTGTATTGGTAACGTTAACAGGAGAAGTCTCTTTAAGTTTTTTACTGCTGGATGTAGTCGATGAAGTTGAATTTTTTTTCTTCTTAGCGTCTTCAGATTGATTGAGAGAGTTGACACGTCTCCTTCTTTTTGTTTTCGTGGTATTTGGAGAGTTAACTTCTGAAATTGAAGGTGATGAGGGAGACTGAAATGAAGAAGGTTGTTGTAGAACCAGAGGGCCAGGCTGAGTGCCGTTGATTAAGTTAGAAGGAGTAGAAGAACGAGGTCTAGTAATGGATGTCTTTCTTTTCCGTTTTGTTGATGATGCGTTACTAACAGAAGAGGAAGCATTGTTTGGCGGTAGTTGTTGATTTCTTTGTTGTGGTGAAATAGGGGGCAAAGTTAAACTTTTCTGGTCTTGAGATAGGTCAGGTTTAGGGGCGGGCGGAATGTGTTGACTGGCGGGATTCGAAGTTGATCCATAAGAATGTTGATTATGTAAGTAACCAGAGCCACCACTATTTTGAGAGTTGTTAGTACTGGCATTGATGGTATCTGAGTTTCCAGGGTAGCCATGAATTATAGGCGAATATGATAGGTTTCTTGGCAAAGGAGGAGGAGGTGCTTGATGATGAGGTGGAGGAGGAGGTTGGTAAGAGCCTGGAGGAGGCAGTTGTTGCGGCGGTTGGGGTTGCTGCTGGTATTGGAGGGGATGAGGAGGATTAATAGGAGAAGAGTATGGTGGGATGTTCGGTTGCTGTTGCTGCTGTTGTTGTTGGGGACCATACGAAGTCAAAGGAGGTGGATACGGTGAGTATTGCTGTCGATAGTAGCCACTATTCGAACTGGCGTTGCCATTTGAGTTGTTGGTATTACTGGAAAACTGGTTTAGAGGGGGGATTGAATTGGCGCCGATACCAGGATGAGATGAAGGATTTTGATATGGTCCCGGAAGATGATGAGGTGGGCCTGGAGGAATTGGAGGGCCTGGAGGACCTGGTGGACCTAGTGGAGGAGGGGGATAGTGCTGGGGCTGTTGGGGGTGATGAAGATGTTGTTGCATTGATGGCGGTGTTGTATTGACGAAGGCAAGAGAAATACCCTTCTGATTGGAGGAGGAAAAGAAAAAAACAGCAAAAAAAAAAAAAAAGTGGTGGTAGTGGGAAGGAGGAAAAAAAGGAAAAAAAAAAAAGTGCACTATAACTAAAAAAAAAAAAAAAAAAAAGAGGGAAAAAAAAGAAAAAAGAAAAAAGAAAAAAAAATAATAATAAAGAAAGTTTTAATGATGTTAAAAATCATTTTATAAAAAGCAAAATTATAATTTATTTTTCTGGTCTACAAAAGTCTTTTTTTTTTTAAATGTTCATTACTTAGAAAGTATATGCATTAGTGCTTGTGTACAGATTAACTACATTTGGTATTTATTTTTATTATTTCGTTATAGGTACAATCTTTGGGCACATGCGATTGTTTAAATTCATAAGTAATGCATTTTCAGTAAAAAAAACCTTATATTTTTTTCAAAAAGTTTCTAGGTTCCAAGTATATTCTTATCCGTTTTAGGCATTGAACCTTATATTTTGAGTTTGAAAAAAAAAGTCTGTTGTGATTTAAACAAACTAATATTTTTAGCTAGAGTCATTTTTTTGCCCAAAAACTAACAAGAGAAAAAAAAAAAAAAAAAAAAAAACCGTCAACAACGAACGTGTTTTGATGAAAATTAAAAAAAAAATACAAGCGACTTTAAAAAAAGAAAAGAAAAAGAAAAAGTCTACCTTAGCGCCAGGCTCGGTTGTAAAAAGAAATTTATTTTAATGATTCACAATACAAGACTGTCGAGAGTGTGTTAAATGAACATTTTTCTAGTATTTAAAAACACGACAAAATGTCTCTAATAATTATCAATAGTTTTTTTTTTTTTTTCTCTTAACTTGCTTTTCTTGCCATCTGGTAAGGTGTGACATGCGGAACATAAACAGTAATTGCAATGGGGTGCTCCGGTTTCTCACTTTGCTATGGGCTTTGCTATAAACAGCACTACAACATACTAAAATCTGTAGCTTTTTTTTTTCTTTTCTTCCACTATCAAAATAAGTTTGGGTAGTTTGTCAGCCCTAGCAGCTAAACTATTGTATTAAAAAATATCAAAAAAGCCTCTATTGTAACCACCAGTTTTAATTGTTTTACTTGTTTCATAAAGTGCCTGGTGATTACGGTGTACACAACCCGTTCACTTGTATTCTGTTATTGCTCCTATACTCATTTTTATATTTTTATTAACTTTTTATAATTTCTCAACCTTTATAAACACTGAACAGTTGCTCTCAGGTAAATAACAGTGTGAGTTGTTCAGAAATATGTACGCTAATTATGTTTGCGTTTCTTGATTATATTTTATGGATTGTCTTTATTCTATATACGTCAATGGTAAATTAATGTTCCTGGAATCTTTGTGAGTATGTTTGTTATCGTAACACCAAGTTTTTTGGATTATACCAAACTATTATAGTGGTTTAATGGCCATGAATTAATCTATAAAAGTATTTGCGGCATATATTCATGGCACTACAAACTACGATGGCTTGAAGTTTTACATTGCAAAGCGACAAAGTCAGTGCAACACCCAAAATTCCCCTATTAAAAATGCGTTTTATCACGCATATCAACGTACATCATACGTGTCAAAAAGTGTTGAATTTTTGGTTCAATGGTTTCTGACATTATTGTTTGATGAAAAACTAACTTATCGTTTTTTTTTTTTTTTTTTTTTGGGGGGGGGGGAGGGGGGGGGGGGGAGGTTAGGGAGACATTGTTGTTCTGTTTAGTTACAATGCTACCAAAAAAAAGTACCTTTGTGCAACAGAAAAGAATGATTTAGCATTATAAAATCTGAATAAAACAAAATGTTTCATTTTGAATAAACATTTTAACACTACTCATCGTTAATTCTATATTTTGTTTATGTCTAACTTTCTACGACTTTCAAAGCCAGTTTTCAGGAGGTGTTGAAATAGCAACAGGTTGCACCTTGAGGCAGTGAAAAGCCACTCGTAATTAAAACAAAAAAAGTACATACATAAGCTTGCTGATGTCACTACTGTAGTTTGGTTTTTGATACGTACTTTGTAAAGTGTACCGAAGTTTTGTACATTGTGGTTTTTTTAGATACGCTGAAATAGGTACAAGTTTTCATGTATACCAATCAGTTACCTTTATTTATTTTTATCACATTTCTTTTTGTTGTTACTTTCTCAGTTTTATTTTTTTTTTTTTTTTCTCCTCATCTCGATTCTGTGTGGATATGTTTAGTCAAGTATTCTACTATAAATCAAATTATAGTTTCATTATGGCTATGGACAGCAGTCATTTTGTTTGGCCTAAGACATCTCCATGTTTTTCATAAATTTTTTTCTTCTTTAGTTTTCGTACACATCAAATTAAGGATTTTCGTAAGCTTGGTATATTTTCAAAACAAAAAAAAAAATTAAAAAAAGCTTGGTATTTTTTCAAAAAAAAAAAAAAACCATAGCAGCCAATATTGACATACTAATGCCCACCTCTTTGCTTTTATATTTCTATTATCATGAAAAAAAAAATTTTTTTTAAAGCATTAACCACTTTTGGTTATCAATTTGACGGTTAAAGACTCTGCAAAGTTGTAGACACAAACTTGAGAAGAAAAAATAATTAATAAATAAATAAAATTAAATCATCTTTGTTATTATTATTTTAATCATGTAACTATGTGATGTAAAAACAAAAAACAGATTTTCTAGTAGATTCTAGTCACTGTCTTTTGAATATTCTGCTTTTCAACATTTTAAATGCTTGAGTCTATGCCTATTCTCGCCTCTAAAACATCTTTTTTTTTTTTTGTTACCCGAGTTTTTTGGCTTGGAAAATGTTTGATAACCGCATAATCATTGTATTCCCATGGCGTTACTAATAAATGTTTTTTTTTTTTATACCAGAAAGATTAATTACAAAATTAGAATAACGTTTAGCCAGACCCCTTAGTTATGGCACCCACAAGAGCAGTAGCCCAAACCGCTAGATATTTCTGAATAGTACTGACCCATAAACGGCTAGTGGCCACGAAGAGCTAGAGTAAGCCAAATAAAATAAAAATTACGTTATATATAACGTAGATGATACAGTTTGTAGCCCTCAGGGTATTCAAAAACAATAGATTAGAAATCAAGAAACCTTGAAGCTTTTAAATTATTTAACTCTTGATAGTGTCAATAGCCTGGATTCAATGTATAGATAATAGAAGTTTTGAAGTATCGTTTAATTTGTCAGACCGGTTTATAACGCACATTTTCATGTTAACCTGTAGCCACTATGTATCACTTCTTGTTATAATTACGTTTACAGTGGCGATGCCTACAGTGGCGATCTAGACAGCTCTTGGCTCACAGCAGCAACTCCTAAAAGTACGCCGCAGCAATGGGCAGGCCCACAGTTAATATTCCGCATATATGCGCGTACCATATTGCTGTCGCCCATGAATTGGTTGGAATCCAATGAAAGATAGTCTAATAGGTGAATACTTTTGCCGTTGAAATCTCAAACATTGCCGTTCTAAATAAACTCATTTCTCCCTAGCAACTTGATCAAATCTTTCATTCACTGGTCGCTAAGTAGCTTATAAAAATGAATTGTTGTGGGAGGGGGAGGGGGGTGCAGCAGCCAAACTTTACGGATTCTGCAACAACCAGAGATCAAGAATAGCTCAGAATGTGTATGTCTGTTGATAAATCTAGACTTACATAGATATCAGATTTGTAGAACACTTTTTGTGCAGCTACCAAAAAACAAAAATACGTGTCATAGGCGTTGACAGAAGTAAATCACAGGATACGGCTTGCAACTGATTCGTAACCAGTTATAGAAAACTTCTATCATCAAACAAATGAACTTATTAGATATATAGAAAATCTGTTTATCGTCCTTACATCACATAGTTACATAATTAAAATAATAGTAACAAAGATATACAAAGAAGACATAAAATTCAAAAAACATTTATCTCTATGAGGCTTTAAAAATAGCGTTCTCAGCGCGCTTTAGGTGTTTCAGGCATTCAATGAACTTATTAAAAAAAAAAAAAAGAAGGAAGGAAGGAAGGAAGGAAGGAACAAGAAAAGAATAGAATAGAAGAAAGGAGGAGGGAAGGAGAGAACCAATATTTAAATAACTGTGATGCTTGAACGAGGTTTAACCAAGATTTATTCAACATGTATCAAATAATTAGAAACACGTAGTTATAGTGTACATATATTTGTTTGTTTGTTTAGTTTTTTTATCTTGGGAACTGACAATCTATTTTTTTTTTCTAAAAAAAAAAAAAAAAAATTCCCGTACGGCAAGTAACAAATACCGAATTTTTCCACGGGGCCGTCCACTTTGGCACCGGGAAAAGTGTTGACACTAAGTGGGGTTAAAAGACTGTTGTAGAGCCAGTTGGCTGGGCCTACTTTTTAGAGAACCAGTTTAAAAAAAACTTTTTTTTGTCAAATTGACGAATTTAAAACAAATTTATTATTTTTTTTTTTTTTTTTTTTCAGCGAGTTATCTAAAACTGAAAGTTTTAACACACTGCCTAAGCTAGCCCTTGAAATCGGTTGTACAGTTGAGTTATGCATGACGCAACAAGATATTTTTGATGTCATGAACTTCGTTTGTTTTTCGTCTTATTCTTATACTGTACAGGTACCTGCCACTAAATCGAAACTGAGAAATGTGTAGCCACCGGGTTAGACCTGCCACTTACTAGTACATGGCTGAAAACCTACACAACTACGTATACGAGCTCTGTGGTACCCACTTGTGCTTATGAACTGTGAATCGTAATTACGCTATGTTCATCTTTCTTGTTCACACTATAGTCATGTACAAGAGGGAAGCTACAGTAAAAAGCCGTCAATGTAATGAAGCATACACTGTACACACAGTTTGTTGACTACATATGTCAATGCCTTTATAATCGGCTTAATATGTGGCTACAGCAAACAGATAGTGTTTGCATAACCTAGTTCAAAATACGTACTTTCTTTTTTTTTTTTCCAAGGTTTTGTTTGTTGTTATTTGTAGAAAATCATGATTATTATTGGAAAGAACCCAAAGTTTAAAGTTTCGGTGTTTAAACAGTTCTTTTTTTTTTTACAAAACATCTAGTTTCTATCAGTTGTGTTTTTTTTTATATAACTCAAAAATATCAAAGAATAATAATAAAAAAAAAAAAAGAAACACCAAAAGTTTTTTGAGTTTCAAGTACCCATATGCAACAGAAGGAACACTCGATTGGGTTCTTACTGCAACTAACATAAGGTTTGGGTTCATACGGTTGGCTATCCTTTTATAGCCTAACCAATAAACATGGTTAACGTGATAGCCGTCTTCCCTTGCGGTCACTTGAACAAAACTTTTCTTTGAAGCTTTTGAAAGAGTCTTGCTAGCTCTATGAGTTCATCTACACTGTGATTTTAAAACGCCAAAGAAGTTTTTGTGAAAATCGAGTATCACAAGGCATAGAATAGTAAAGAAGTAAACAATACAGAGATTGATGAACTATGGGTAAATCTATCATCTGAAAATCTGACTCAGATTAGAAAAGACCGTCGTGAAACGATTAACAAAATATGTTGTTGTTTGTTTTTGTTTGTCGGTCTTTAATCAAATGGTTAGGATGTATAATTAAAAAGATGTGATAATTTATCCAATTGTTTTGTCTGGCGTCAGTTAACTGAAAAGACAAGAAAAAAAAAAAAACAGAAATTTACGCGAGAGATTAATCTGGAAACTTAAACCGTACATGTGACTTTCAATTACCAATTAAGGCGTAACTTTGAAGAAAAAAAAAAAAAAAAAAAAAAAAAGAAGGCTTACTACTAATGCGACGTTCAGGGACTGAACTATAAAGCGATTTTCCAGACTTTTTCAAAAAGCTCAGATTAAAAACTAAAACATCAGCTGACCCAATGATAGCTCATATTTACGCTGTTGTGCTGTTTTTCGATAACAAAAAAAAAAAAAAAAAAAAAAAAAACCAGAATTGCCTCAGCAAGGATAAATGAGATATTTACAAAAGTTTATGAAGCCGTTGCACAAAGTTATATTATAGAATCTAGAAAAAGCTCTGAACTTGTTTTCGGCATTTCTTATAAAGTGTTACGAATTTACAAAGTTTGATGGTTTGTGAAAACCATCAAACTTACCTGGTAGAAATGGTTTTAACTCCGATTCAAAACCAGAATAATTAATTAATTCACAAACAATGTAATTGGAATTAAAATGACTTTTATGGTATCAGTTTAAGCCATGTTAGAACAATTGAATTGCAAATTGTCTTTGATTATGGGCTCGTCGCAAATACTGCAAAAAAAAAAACACCAAAGTTTGGCCAATCCTTGGAACTTGCTGCTAATATTGTTTTTTATCGTACTTTAAATCTTGATAATTTAGAGCAAAATGTTTTTATTCAATGCTTTTTCAGTAGTTTTTTGGTTACGATATTTCGTCAGAATAACAGTAGCAATATATATTTTAATTGTTGATGCTTTAGTGACAGTTCTAAAACGTATCGAACCAAAGTCAACAATTTTAAATAGCTTTCTTGTACATGAGATAAGCTTTGGTTGCTTAGAGTGGTTTTCATTGCAATAGAGCACTGCGAGCCTAGAATTTCAGGGCTTTATAAAAAAAAATATTTAGTTGGCAACGGTTTGTTTATAGAGCTTTTTTTTTTTTTTTAGTTTTTTTTTAGTTTTTAGTTGACAAATTGCCTTGCTGCCGTCACTGACAAAAATGTGGGGGGAAAAAAAAACAATCATTATGACTTGACAATTTTCTAACTACATTAGCCTGTCAATAAATATATATCTATATTTTTTTTATTTTGTAAAGTCATTTGCATGTTACTTTTTATGGTTTTTTTTTTTTTTGAGACTTTGGTGTTGTTAGATTGACATTTTTGGAGTTGCAAATGATAACCTGTTTTTTAGAAAGAGCTTATAAGTGTAGATGCAGCCAACCTGACACTGTTGAGTATATTGAAGAATTGTGCTTTTTGTGAATCAGAGTGTAAGTACCTAAGAAATGTTTTTTTTTAAACTTGACCTTGGTGTCCTACCTGATACCCAAAAGGACATTGAAGCAGCGGTCAAGTTTTTTGATTGACTACCGCAACTCTTCTATTAATAGTTAAATTAACAATACAGTCTGTCTAGTTTTTATTGTTTTGTTCTTTCACTGCAACTAAAAACTATTGTAATAATCCTATCGGGTTTTTTTCTTGACACCCAGATTTCATTCGTAAAAAATTCAGCACCATTAAAGCAATTGAAAGCGCGCTGAAAACGCTAATTTTAAAGTCTCATAGAGACAAATGTTTCTGAATTCCATGTCTTCTTTGTATATCTTTGTTATTATTATTTTAATTATGTAACTATGTGATTTAAGGACAATAAACAGATTTTCTATCTATCTAAAGCAATTGAAATAGAAATGTTATAAACGTACCCGCCGCTAAGTGATCTATTCTTGTTGCATTTACTCAATTTTTTTTTTTTTGTATGTTTGATCATTAGATATAAGAGAAATTAGCTGATTATAATAATGATAACAATAATCTGCCAATTTTCAACTGAAAGATTTTAACATACCAAAACATTAATTAAAAACTGTCTGAAATAAAAGCTTTATTTGAAAAAACATTTATAAAAAATTTTCAATCAATTGTGTTGTTGTAATGTAATTTCATATCATGCCAATTTTGTATTTTTTTTTTTTTTTTTTTTACCAGTTTCATACTAAAATGGGCCAAACTACGGCACTACAACCTCTTTGAATTGTCAAACCTTAGTGTTTTTAACAGGTATGAAAGCTTTTTTTCTAGCTGTGCAAATATCTGCTTCTCTCTTTTGATCATCTCGTAATGTCAATCTAAAAATCAAACTAAGGTTACGTGCGGCATTCAAACTTGACTGATCAACGTCTGAAAATTTTTGTTTGATGATATAATTACAATAAGTTATTTTAAATTTCATATATATATATATATATATAACTTTTTTTTTTTCATTATTACTATCTTGTGTATTTAGGTGTCTATTGTAATTACATACTAAGAAAATACCTATCTGTGGGCAATTTGTAACGCGCCTGTACTCGTAGGCAAGGAAATTTGTAAAAAACAAAAAAAAGGCCAGAATTCTCGCATGAACCGCAAGGCCTCTTTGTTTCGGCATTTAAGAGGCTCGGTAAGTTGGTCTCAAGCGGGCTAGAAAAATCTGCAATGCATCTGATGCGGCATTTTGTATTTGTCAGCGCTAGGACAGTAAAGTCTAACCCAGGCTGCCGATGACTTGCGTGGGCTTCCGTGAATTGGGGGCAGGCACCATTCTAGCAGTGAGGTCATGTGATTCTACCAGAACGAGGCGTAAGGATAATGAAAACAGACTTTTCTATCTACAGTAAAATTAAACAAAAAAAAAAAAAAAAAAAAAAAATTATAAAGCATTTTCTAGCAAAAACAAGAATTTTTTATTCTTTGAAGTTGATTTTTAAGTGGCAAAATTTTAACGAGAATCAATTTAACAGATTTAAATAGATTTAAATCAAGAGATATGATTTGCTATAAATACGGAAAACCTTAAATCAATATCAAATCCCACATGTTATTTGTAGGAGAAGATTCTTGTAAAAAAGTTTTTTTTGTTTTGTTTTAAATCAGGTAAAAAATCATTGATGGCTAAAAAAGAAAAAAAATTTCTAAAATTTTTTTTAAATAATTACATATACATAAAATAGAACAGTGCGATGGAGACTTGAAAAATCCAAAAGAAATATTTTAATTCACTCGTCTTTTGTAATTTAAGATTCAAATCAAAATTTTCATCTTGAACTACCTGATCAGATTTTTTTTAATAATAATAATAATAATAATTTCAAAAAGTTTAGAGCATTAAATAAGAAAGTCAATGCTTACAAAATTTACTTAATATTGACATTAATATCTTTAAACCATTTTAACGCCATTTGCGCTTGTCTGATTAAAAAAAAAAAATAGTGTTTTTTTTTTTTTTTTTGCTAGTGGCTGCAAAAGTCAAGGCTCTGATTCCCTAATCAAGGAATATGAATATAATACAAATTAAGATAAGATATATTTGTAATTTATAGATCTGTTAAAGTGATACCGTTATTCGTAGTATGCGTAAAAAAAAAACATTGAATAGAAGTCGCATCACTCAAACATATTGATGGCATAAATTCATGCAGTGTTGTCACAGGCTAAGAGGCTAAAGCTAATTAAAATATCACTACAAACTAAGACTAAAGTCAATCAAAATATCTCTACAACTTGCAGTTGCATATATGCATGTTTATGTTTATGAAAAGATATAATAAACACCAATACATTGGAACAATAATATAATCATAATTTTTCTTTGATTACTATATAGTTTGTGACTATACAAATTTGTGTAGATTATTATACAAAACTTGAGAAATTTTTTCAAAAATTTGATATTTGCTGTCATTGTTAATTTTATCCTTTTAGCATTCATCAAGATTATAAACATATTCTAGTTCAAAAAAAAAAAAAGATAACTTTGAGTGTGAAAATGAAAATTTTCATCCTTCATTTTCAACTATTTGTTATCACGTGACACTACATACTGTCAAGGTAGTAAGCTCTGGAGTATATAAAAAAGTCTATGCAAGCAAACGTAACAAGAGTTCTTACTGAAAAAGCCATACAATACCAGCAATATATTGAGGGGGACGCTATTGGGAACTGCAAGGCTAAAGAAATCCAAAGCCAGCAAAAAATGAGTTGGGACTTTGACTGACACTTGAGTTGATGATTTGTATTTGTTTATGTAAGCCTAATAAATAACCAAAATGATTATTTGTAAGAAAGTCTATGCGACGTACACAAACAATAGCAGAGTTCATACCAAAGGGAACAATGCTCAACTTCAAAAGCTCAAAATCAGAATGTCAAACAAAAAACATAAATGATTATACTTTAGTTTGAGAGCCACAAGCTCTAAGAAAGTTTCAACGGACAGGCAACGATCTGTATAAGTGGAGATATATTGTTGTTTTTTTTTCCAAGTTGATTTTTTTTTATGGCTACAAAAATAGTTCCGAGGTCGAGTAGACCAAATGTAATACGCAGACATGAAAAGAGTTCATTTCTTTTTAAATCACAAAAAAAAAAAATGATGATAAATACCAGCCAGACACGGGGGACTTTATGGAAGGGGAATTGCAAAGCTGAGGTAATCTGAAGCCGGCGAGGATGAGTCGAAACTCTGATACTTGGGTCTTTGATTGAGATTTGTTTATGTAAGCCCAATGAATAAACTATGCTAATAAAAAATAAAAATAAAAAAGCTTATGCAACAAATGCAAAGCTTATTTTTCTGGAGGGGGGGGGAAAAAAAAAAAAAAAATCTGTGCTTGTAATAATTTTGTTCTTATTTTGAATCACAATGTCTGGATTTGTTTAATTAGAACTTTGGCAAACGGGGTTTTATACGTATGATTACTGACAGTTGTAGTTCATTTTATTTTTAACGTATGATGAAAATATGGAAATTTTTGTAGTTTTTAAGGTTATTATATAGTTTGTTTGTTTTTTATGTTTTGACTAGACTCGTTAATATCACCACTTAGTTTTTAATTCTTTTTACTGTGAGATGGTGAGGTGGCATTTGAAAAAAAAAAAAAAAAAAAAAAAAAAAACCATGTTGTCCTTTCACTTTGTTTATTTTTCCTTGATAAAATATTTTTCAAAAGGGAAAATCGACATATGAAAATTGTATAGGGCAAGGGTTGCAGTGATATTTTTTGTTCTAATACCAAGTCTCTTTTTTATGTCACAAGTATCACCCATGAATTTAAGCACTCTATAAGAATGAGGTTTAAAAAGTAACTTGATGCAAATAATTTCATAGAAAGTTTGAAAATATCGTTTTTGATTAAATCAATTTTGCTTTTTTACAAAAATTACTATTATTTATTTATTTATTTATTTACTTATTTTGGTAGTTGCTTATTCAATAATTTGAAATCAAACTAAAGCACAAAACCTTTTGTGCGTGCCATATTGAATGTACAGTGAATTTTTTGCTTATGTATTCTAAAAGGAAAGTCCAGCAGTCATTCTATGAATTGTAAATCCAACCGACAGCTGCCGTTTGTAACGAGTAAAATAAAAATTGGTAAATTCCAAATGTTGATTGTTAAGTAAACACAAGCTCAGAGTGTGTATACTTGTTATATTATAATTATTTAATTATTTAATTATTTAATTATTTCATTTTTTCATTTATTAAATTATTTTAATTATTTCATTAAAAGTTGGCTTTTTTTTTTTTTTTTTTTGTTTGTTCGCTATGAATTTCTCATCCCTTTTTTCATTTTTAATTGATTGTTTTTTGTCATTTTCTCAAAACAAAAAAAATTGACAAATAAACCTAATATGGCGATTATTTTTCCCCATTTGGCCTTTTTTTTTTTTTTTTTTTTCAACAAAATGACATTAAAGCCAAAACTTCAACTATACTCAAATGAGAAAAACAATAACTTTTATGCAACATTATTTCCCAATTAAGACAATTTTGTGACAAAAACATGCAAAAATTTAAAAGATCTTGCAGGATAGACACAACAAAAAAAAAACCCCATTTTTATTTTGTAACTTTAATTTTTTTTTTTTTTTTTTTTTTTCATTTGCTTGTTTTATGAGCTTTTTATTTATTTTTTTTTATTTATTTTTATTTCTGTGGTGCCATGAACCTCATGATGGGGAGATTGCAAATATGCTACAAACACCCAAAAAACAGAGCCTTTTGTTACTTCTTTTGTCAAATTTGCGGCTTTCTTAGAATCACCAATGTCATCAAAACGCTCGCCAGTCAAACCGCGCGCCCCCCTAAAAAAGTTGATATTTTGCCAGCTTTAAACTATGCAATTTGGCTTTGAAATTTATTGTTTTTTTTTTGTTTTTTTTTAATTTTCTATACTCCTTTTCCTTCTTTTTTTTTTTTTTTTTTGACAAATTCTTTTCGTTTCTTGTATACTATTGTCGCTCCTTTTTTTTTTTTTTTAACTCAACACGCTCTTTTATATCATCGCCTCGTCACAATATCTCTGACACTCCTTTGGCACTTGCCTCACTCGTCAACCGTAGTTACCAAAACCATCATTTGACGAACCAACGCAGTAGCTTTCTTTGACGACAACCACATTCCTTTAATCACCGCTTTTCTGTCGTCTTTGTAGCTATTTTTTTTTTTTCAAAACCGTCTGCTTCATAACTTTTTCACGATTTTTTTTCGATCATAAAAGTTTTAAACTCACGTCTACTTTTTTCACAAGCATGCACTTTAGCAAAGTGTCGACTGCTGTTGTTGCTTCATGCTTGATCAACTTGGTCTCTGCTTCACAAGCAAACAACAACCATGCACATATTCATGGCAACGACAACGCAAACTTACAGCAACATTCTCACAACTTCCATAATAAACGTAGCGGTCAATGTCAATTCCCCTCTGATGCCGGTCTTGTATCAGTTACTCCGAATGAACAAAACGCCGGCTGGGCCATGTCTCCCGACCAACCCTGCAAGCCTGGCATGTACTGCCCTTATGCCTGCCCTCCCGGCAAAGTCAGCTTACAATGGGACCCTTCCGCAACTTCTTACTCTTATCCAGCTTCAATGAATGGTGGTTTATACTGCAACGAGAACGGAGAAATTGAAAAACCATTTCCTAATAGAGGTTATTGCGCTGACGGTACCGGCGGTGCATCTGCTGTAAACTCCTGTGGAGACGTAGTTTCGTTTTGCCAAACTGTTCTTCCCGGTAACGAAGCCATGATTATTCCTACCGAAGTCTCTCCGGGTAGCTCCAAAATTATTGCCGTCCCCGACCCTTCGTACTGGGTCAGTACTGCTGCTCATTACTACATTAATGCCCCTGGTGTTGGTGCTACCGATGGTTGCGTATGGGGTAGCAAGAATAAACCAATTGGAAACTGGTCTCCTTACGTTGCTGGCGCCAACACTGACAACAATGGCAATACTTTTGTCAAGATTGGTTGGAACCCTGTTTATCTTGAATCTGACTGCCCATTTAAAAACACATTGCCCACTTTTGGTGTTCGCCTTGTTTGTAGCGGTGGTAACTGCAACGGCTTGCCTTGTTCTATTGATCCATCTAAGAATGGTGTTAACGAAGTCACTTCTAGTGACGCCAGCAGCGGTGCTGGTGGAGGCGGCTTTTGTGTTGGCACTGCTAGTTCTGGCTCGAGCATACAGATTGAAGTGTTTGAAGTAGGTGGAAATAGCAGTGGCGGTAACAAGAAAGTTGTAAACAAAAATAAGTTGAGCTCTAATGAAGATACCATTGCTGCGTTTTCTGACTCTCAACAGAATTCTTCTACGCAGCCTTCTTCATCACCATCACCATCTTCTTCTTCTTCTTCTCCACCATCTTCTTCTTCTTCTCCACCATCTTCTTCTTCTTCTCCACCATCTTCTTCTTCTTCTCTACCATCTTCTTCTTCCTTCTTTTCTTCCACTTCTTCACCTACCTTCTCTTCTTTTTCATCTGCCCCTACCACATCTTCGATTCCAACGACCTCAAGTGTTCCTTCATCAAGCCCTCCGCCAAGCACATCATTGCTGCCCACCTCATCTTCTACGTCGGAAGCACATACTACTTCTAGTACTATTGGATCGATTTCTTCAAGCAGTATTGCTTCTACTACTTCTAGCGATCACTCTTCGAGTATTTCAAGTATTGCTATTGAATCTAGTACTGCTTCCAGCAGTAGTATCCCTAGTAGCAGCTCTGCGGAACCAACAAGTTCAAATCCCGTTGCTACTTCTGTCAAAAACACTAGTCTAAAAATCTCTCGTACTGATCTTGCTCTTCAAGCCACTCACGCAACAGTCGTTACTACGACTCGTCAGGGCCTGCAAACTTTTGAAGTTTCCTCGGTTGCAACTCTTTTGACTAACTCGAGAACAGCACTGTACAACCTTGAGGCTTCAGCTGAGATTAAGACAAAGCCGACAGAGACTGTTGAAGTGGTGGTTTCATCTACCGCAGCAGCAGCATCATCTTCCACTACCACAAAGAGCTCCGGTGCTTTTCAAAACACTGTTGATTTTTCAATGATTGCTGCTGCTATGTTTATGGGTGTTTTCATCTAGTTTTTCTTTTGTTATTGTTGCTATCTTATTCTTTCGTTTTCTCAACCAACTCTTTTTTTTTTTAATCATTTAATTTTGATTGGACTAGTCCTTCTGATAAGATTCTCTCTTTTTTTTTCGGTTTTATTATTATTTTTTTTTTTCGCTTCTCTTCACTCCTTTTAATGTCTTATATAAATTTTTTGAATAATTTTTTATGGTAAAAAATTGTTTTTTTTTCTTAAAGCTAATGAATTGGGTTTTATTATTATTATTATTATTATTATTATTATTATTATTATTATTATTATTATATATTATATTATTATTATTATTATTATTATATTATTTTATTATTATTATTATTATTATTATTATTAGTCGATTGGCAGTAGTAGTGCTGTAGACAAATATGACCGTATAAAGTGTAAGAAAAATAATAATAATAAAAAAAACATTTTATTGACATATGTTTTAGTGTTGCAACAACTGTTGGTACAATTGACAACTTATACATATAAATTACCCAAATATATACTAATCTTTGTTCTACAAATACATGTACGTGTTTATTTTTTTTTATAGCTTTTTATGATGAAATTATTTTTGTTGGCTGTTTATGTGCTTTTGACATTACTGTTGCTTGTATTATTAAATATGATTATCTACGTAGAAACATGTGCACCAATGATTCTATCATTATAAATGTATGTATAAATTTCTATTTTATGTGTCTTTATTCTGTTCCACACACCTAAAAAAATAATCTTTTTATTATCGTTCATTACACCGATCTTAATTGTCAAAACAAAAAAATAGAAATCTTTTTTTTTTTTCCCTTCTTTTTATTCTTAACCATCTTTATATTGTCTATTTATCTCTTTTTTTTTTTAACTTCTGTCATCACCATATACAGTTGTTTTTTTTCCCACCTCTTTCCACGATTCTCGTCACTGCAATAATCCGTCGTTTTTTATCGCGACCATCTCTCCATTTTTTTCTTCTTTATGCGGTCTTCTTTTCATATTCACCACTATGTCAAACACTTCGCTGCCCAATGCTGACCAACAGCAATCTCTCCCTATAAACAAAACGAAGTCATCCTTGTCTCGCAAATCATCTATTTCTTCTGATATGTCTAGCAGCTCTACTTATGCGCCATTAAGCACTCTTTTTACCAAAGCTAGACCCAATTTTCAACCGCGGCACGATTCAGACGATTCAGACGAGCAATCTACATCAATTATGCCAAACTTCAACTTTAAAACCAATTACCGAGAGGCTCTGAACCAAGACGATGACAACATTTCTCCGTCCTCGTCAAACACTTCGCTGGCATCTTACTTTAAGCGCCACAACAGCGCTAGCAGCAACAGTATTTTTCACTCAATTACTCATAAACGCTCTAATAATTCAGTTTACACTTCTTCTGCTTCTTCCACTCACTCTAATACTAAGAATCATCTTCGACCCAGCTTTGCATTGAATAAGATTAAAAACTCTGTAATCAACACCAAAAAAAACAAAAAGCAAGTTGCTGCTCAACTAAAACAATTAAAGCACCAAATTTCAGATTTCCCGTTAGCCAAGTTTCCCAGACACAGCATGGATGAATCCACCACGCTCTCTAAGCACTCTTCTCATAATTCCATTGACAGCTCGAAATCCCAACCTTCTCAAAAGTATGTTTACACTCTAAAATACCAAAAAAAGTATATCTTTTTCTTTTTATTGTTTTTCAACTAATTTTTTTTTTTTTTGTCTAGTGTGAATCCTCCAACATTCAACTCAAAATTCATTGATAATCCAGAGACACCTTCAATTTATAGCACACAAAGTTCAAACAAACTGGGCGAGGTTCAGAACACTCTACCAACAAACAATATGATAGATTCTTCTCAAATATCACCGACTGCTAACAGTTATAGGATCCCTGATGACCCTGACACTATTAATACGAGTCTTCTAGTACATCCACAGTCTCAGCCGCAACACCAACCAACCAACTCTTTTGAAAATTCCACTTCTTCTTCTAAGACAACACCTTTTATATCTGAATTCACGGATGACTTTGGAACAAAAAATTTAAAGGCATCGGAAAACAATACTACCATAAACTCTGTCACCAAAAATACTTCCCATGCAATCAAACCGAAATCTTCTATTATCCCTTCTGCCCCGGTTCTGAACTCTCAAACCATACCTATAAACGATTTACAAGATGTATCACCGCATTCTTCATTCACAGTTCCACACTACCAGAAAGAATCTGCAAACCCTTCACAAAACATTATTTTCCCTCCCGACTCCAATAATTCTATTTTTATTGACCAGCAAATTCCTGACACCCGTCGCCCATCGCATACTTCCCAAATGACAACCTCTTCTACAAACTCCTCCTCGGCAAGACCAGACTGGATACATGGAGAACCAATAGGTTCTTCGCTTTTCAAAAATAACACTAACGACATTTCACAAGAATATGAACAATCCCATTTAACAAGTATATCTTCGTCTTCAAAAGTTAATCCTATGGTCTTTCCACAACCTGTAAGTACTAATTCCCATTTTAAATTTTTTTTTATTCATTTTCTAAAGTATATTTAGAACGATGTTTTTGACAATGAAGAGCTAAAGAGATTTGTGGAATCGAAAAAAAGTTCTATTTCAGATACTTTTGAAAAAAAAAAACCCGAGCTGCAACAACAACCACAGTCATCTACCTCCTCATCCGATATAGAGGCACGCTCCTTTAAGTTTAAACCAAAAAAGTTTTTATTTGGTAAATTAATATCACGACGCGAGTCTTCGTCAGATTTTTTAGAAAAATCCATTAAAAACTTAAAACCAAAAATATCAGAGTCATCACTCAAAAACAATTGGGCTACAATTGATCCTCACAGTTTAATGTGTAGACCCACTGCGGACAATTCTCGCTCAAGATTACGATCAAGCACATCTTCTGCAACAAATGTAAAAAATAAGGAATCTGTGACACCGGCTAAGGCTCTGACCGGAACTTCATTTTCTGCTGTTTCGACTAGCGTTCCGCAGTCACCATTAGGCTCAACATTTTATCCGCTAGACACTGACTTGGAGCACATGACAGGTATTGTCGATGGGGAAAAGCTCAATGCTGCGCCCTCTCACTTAGTAAGTACACCAAACCTAGTGGCACCATTTCTAAACAACGAAACGGGATCACCTGTACCCGGAAAGCACGCAAATTCTCTTGTTACTACCGAGGCGCAGCATGTAGAACATGCTGGTAGTTGGCAGGCACCAGAATCATGGAACATTGTACCGGACTCGGCAGACTTTCTCCAATGGCCATCAACCTATGATAGCATTTCTCCAGGACACGGTGGCAAAGGTAAAAAGTCATGCGTGCGTGTTTTTAGAGAGGATGGTACATTCGGAACTATATCTTGCGATATCGAAATTACTGTGACTGAGTTAATTCAATTATTGGGTCGTAAGTTTTACCTCTCATCAGTTGCTGGATATCAATTGACTGTCAGAACCGGCGGCTTGAAGCGAATTCTTCTACCCAAGGAACGCCCACTAATTTACCAACAAATTTTACTTAATTTTATGGGATATACTGAAGAAGATAAACTGAGCGAGGTTGGCAGAGATGACCTCAGTTATATGTGCCGGTTTGAACTGAGCAGACTTGAACTGCGCAGGTTTACTGCAGAAGAACAAGAATTAATGTCTAAAGACTTTTCCCATGCAAACATGCATCATATGGATTTGCAAACAATACCTGTCATTTATTATTCGCACTGCTGGGAAATTGAGCATTTAGATGTATCTGAAAACCCTTCTATTACTGTTCCTTCTGACTTTATACAAGCTTGTGTAAATCTCAAGTCAATTTGCTACAGTGGTAACAAGTCACTTCAGTTCCCGCTGAATATATTGCATACTGTCAATTTGCGGTATCTTGATCTTTCAAAAAACTTGATTTCGCATTTGGATAACGTTGACTTTACAAAGCTTTCTTCGCTTATTTCCCTTGATTTACATGGTAATAGACTTTCCAGCATCAACAATTCCATCAGCAAGTTGGATAATCTTGAAGAATTAAATTTATCTTCTAATGTTTTTGCAGAAATTGATGTGTCCTTGTGTCAATTAACCAAGTTACAGGCTTTTGACATTTCCTTTAACAAAATTAATACTCTTCCTGACGAAATTGGTCTTCTGTCAAATCTTGTTGACTTTTCTATCAACAATAATTATCTTGAAAAAAAACTCCCCGATACTTTTTTAAATCTGAAATCTCTTGAAAATCTTGACATCAGATTCAATAAGTTACAAAACATTGATATTCTAAGCAAGCTCCCTAATCTTCTGCATCTTTACTGCTCTAAAAATTCTGTTACATCATTTAGCGCTAATTTCTCAAAGCTCGAACTATTCCATTTTGACCGCAACCCATTAACTAAAATTGAACTTGTTGAAGGCCATTTCAGTATTATTGATCTCAATCTCTCCAAAGCCAAGCTTGCAGCACTTGATGAGACGTTTTTAGCAAAAATCCCACATGTCCAAAGGCTGGTACTTGACAAAAATCATCTTTCATCACTACCACCTCATATTGCTATGTTAAAACATTTAAATTATTTGAGCGTGGTTGCTAATAATTTGGATGTTGTGCCTCCAGAGATTGGTCAACTGCATGAACTAAAAGATTTGGATTTGCATAACAACAACATTCATACATTGCCTGACGATATTTGGATGCTAGCCAATCTGGAAAAATTAAATGTATCATCTAATTTAATTGAAGTCTTTCCTAAGCATGATACTCAGTCTAGTGTTTCGAGCTCAGAAAGTGAAAGATTTAAAGCTTTTGGTGACATTGTCAAGAATTATGAAAACAATAACTCCGTTACGGCTACTACCAATGGCGTTCGGCGGCCCTCAACCCTGTCACTTTCATCTGGTATTGCTTCCAACGAACGTCGCATGTCAGCATTTCCACCTTCATCAATTAGAACTTTATCTAATGCTCATGTTAGAGAGCATCTTGGTCTGCGTCCACGCAGAACACTTAGCCAGTCTTTACTTGAGTTGAGCATTAGTGACAATCGACTTACTGACGAATGTTTTGAGGAAATTACCAAGCTAACGAGTTTAAAAGTTCTCAATCTATCTTATAATGAGCTTGTTGATATTCCGTACGGCGCTTTGCGACGATTATCAAACCTAAATGAGCTTTATCTTTCTGGAAACAACTTAACTTCATTACCTGCTGATGATATCGAAAGTATTAAAACTTTACGGGTTCTTTACGTCAATAGCAACAAGCTCCACACCCTGCCAGCAGAATTAGGTAAAATTGAATGCCTGACTGCACTAGATGTAGGCTCTAACAACCTCAAGTATAACATCAATAACTGGCCTTACGATTGGAACTGGAACTGGAATTTGAAGTTGAAATATTTAAATTTTTCAGGAAACCGACGCCTTGAGATAAAGGCAGCACAGAACCAAGTGAACCACTTTGGCCGCGATGCAAGCGAAACCGATCTCAGTGACTTTACAGTACTGGGAGATATTCGTGTATTGGGGTTGATGGATGTGACATTAATTACGCCAAAGGTTCCAGACCAGACCGAAAACTGTAGAGTTCGAACTTATGGATCAGAAGTAAATTCAATGCCATTTGGAATGGCAGACTCGCTTGGCTACAATAATAATCTGTCTGTTGTAGATATGGTGCATGAACGATTCCGCGGTAAGGATAATGAAGTTATAATTGGTTTGTTTGACGGCAGAAGCAAGGATATTCGAGGCAACAAGGTATCAAAATTAATTCAAGAAACGTTTGGCTCGATATTCACACAAGAACTGAAAAGGCTACGTGAGAATGAATCGATCAAGGACGCTCTGCGTCGTGCATTTTTAAACACTAACAAAGAGATTGGAAACACAACATTGATGCCAACAGAAGAGATTGCTCATAGCCCTATTGCGCACCGCAGCTCCACTGCCATGAATTTGGAGCATCGCGACGGATTGACTGGCTCATGTGCCACTATTGTCTACATTCAACAAAATAAGTTGTACGTGGCCAACGCTGGTGATTCGATGGCAATTATCTCCGGTGCAAGTGGTCAATATAGAGTTTTGACAACAAGACATGACCCCACTACTGAGGCAGAGCTGATTCGTATTAGAGCAGGCGCTGGTGTAGTCTCTTCAACTGGTAAGCTTGACGGTTCGCTGGATGTATCTCGAGCTATCGGTTTTTACAATCTAATTCCGCAGATTCATGCTAAACCCTCTGTTTCTGAGTATGATCTTAGCGACAATGACGAATGTTTAATTATTGGTAGCAAACAACTGTGGAAATACGTTTCTTATCAGATAGCGCTTGATGTTGTACGCATGTCCAGCGGCGATATGATGCGAGCTGCTGCTAAACTTCGTGACTTTGCTATATCGTACGGCGCGTCTGATAAGATCATGGTAATGGTTATTGGCGTGGGAATTTCGCGCCGAAAATCAAAAAATAGAATTATTGGTGGTGGTACATTTGGGCCAATGACGAGTATTGGCGAAGAAGAGTTATTCCCGGTGTTTAAGAAGCGTCGCGACCGTAATTTGTTGCCTGAAGATTCGCGGCTAGCAAGACTTGGTGGCGAGGTTGACCCTCCAGTTAACGAACTGGCCATGGTTTTTACAGATATCAAAAACTCGACGCTGTTGTGGGAGACAGCGCCTGTTGCAATGCGTGCCGCTATCAAGGTACATAATTCAATAATGAGACGTCAATTGCGTATCATTGGTGGTTATGAAGTCAAAACAGAAGGTGATGCGTTTATGGTTTCGTTTCCGACGCCGACTTCAGCTTTGTTATGGTGCTTTAGTGTGCAGTCACTACTGCTTGTTGCTGACTGGCCAACAGAAATAATTGATTCAAGTGAGGGCTGCGAAATTCTTGATGACAATGACGAGGTAATTTTTCGAGGTCTGTCTGTTCGGATGGGTATTCATTGGGGTTCACCAGTATGCGAGCGCGATCCTATCACACGGCGCATGGACTACTTTGGCCCCATGGTCAACAGAGCTGCTCGTGTTAGTGCAGTTGCCGATGGTGGCCAGATTGCACTATCATCGGATTTTGTGACTGAAATCACTCGTTTGCTCGATTCTGTCACTGAGTACGACCAGGGCAAAGTGGCAACCTTGGCTGATGCTTTTGGCGGTGATGAGACACTAGGTCTGGCAATTGAGCATGATGCAAAAATGCTAAAAAATCTTGGTTGGGAACGTAAGATTCTTGGCGAAGAAAAGCTTAAGGGTCTTGAAAATCCTGAATTTATTTCTTTAGCATATCAAAACTCGCTGTTGGGCCGGTATCCAATTCATTGCGAACGACTTTTGATGAAGCGGTCACCGACACAGGTTGGATTAAAGACAAAGACGACAGTGTCACAGCATCAGATGGATCTCATTGTGCGACTTCGTGAAATTTCTATTAGACTGGAAAACATTTGTACGCGACTTAGCCCAGGAAACTTTGTGCCAAAAGCGGTTGATGTCGGATCACGCATTTCCAACATTTTTGGAATGACGGCGGTTGTGGCGCCTTGCTCTGAAAATGATTATGCCATGTTCTTGGGTCATTTGACTACTCGTATTGAAAACTGTTTATCAACACTATACATGCGCGCTGCAGTGTCTAAACTCAATAATAGCACAGGCTTGCCTCTAAATGTGAACGATCTCTGTGGCATTTTGTCGATGGCACTTGGTCTAGAAAGCGTTTCATTGATATCGCCAACAGAAGAGAGCCCCGTCTCAGAGCCAGCGCACAGGAACAAGATTTTCTCGATAAGCTCGTCTTCATCACACTCAGGCAGTGTTGTGGATGGGTCTCTATCATCGAGTACTACAGGATCTATTGTGACGTTTTCGAATGTACCTGACTTTGAGATAATTGAAAATGCAGCGCGCTCGACGGCAGAAATTCCACACATTGAGGAAAACGATTCGTCAACGGAGCCATTGCACATGGCGCATCACCAAGAGTTTCACTCGGCCCCTTCGACGCCTATTCTTAATAGTACTGATGGCATTTAGTAGTTAATTTACAAATATTTATTTATTGAAACAAATGGATTTTTATTTATTGATGTTATAGACAAGTATCGAATTATTAGTGGTAAGAGTAGATTGATGATGTGTGAGGCTGAAATTTTTCTTCCAATTTTGGTTTTTTTTTTTTTTTTTTTTTTTCATCACAATACTTCTAAAGCCTTCATAAAACCGAGTAGATGTGTAGTGAAGAGACACTTCATATATACGTATATTGCATCGTTCTGGATTTCTCAAGAATTTAAACACACATCGACACTCATAGTTCAACAGTATCAGTATGAATAATCCCCTAAAGTCAATCCGGTTTATATCAACTGACGCTACACAAGGTCTAGATATTACTTTGATACTAGCACCCGATAGTATCAACAATAGTCATAGTAGCAAATCATCGGTATCAACATTATCAAATGCAGCAACAGTGACGACTATTCCTATAGCCGCAGTTGTACCATTGGCCTCGCCGCTTCCGTTTTACGTGTTAGACCGTAGCCGGCACTATACCGTACCACACCCGTCGTCATTGTCAGAAATGGTGTTGAGCGCCGTGCCCGGTGACGAGAGCTTTTGGCTTCTTGTGTTGTTTACTGATACTTCTTCTGCTGCCAATAGCAACCAAAATTTATTGGGTTCTGATGTTAATCATGCCATGCTTGTACGTAAAGCTGGTACACTTCAAGTATGGGTTGTTCTCGCGCACCCGTTTCCAACCTCGAGTACCCCCCTGATTAATACTAATACTACTGCTACAAATAATAGTGATACATTCGCTACGAACGGCCCCATTGTGGTGGCTGAATCTACTCTTACGCTCGCACCTCGCAGTGCGACTCGCACCTCCACACATCCTACTTTACCTATCAATGCTCCTCTTCCTTCTACTACTACTACTGCTGCTACTACTGCTACATTTACTGCTACTACTGCTATCACCAGGCCAACAGAATCAGAAATGGTATCACCACCACCACTACCACCGCCACTGTCTGCAGCCGAGGTCGACGCGCTACGGCATACCGTACGAGCCGCGCTTCGGCTACGCGGGCTTCCGGTTGCGCCGGCGATCGATGAATTATACAATCAGACTTTGGCTGCGGCTCGGTATGCGTTGGCTATGGCCAAGCAGCGCGCAGCGATAAGTAAGATTAGTAGTAGTAATAATAATGATAATAATAGTAGTAGTAATAATAATGATTACAATAACAATAATAATAATAATAATAATAAATAGTAGTAGTAGTAGTAATATTACGCGACCAAAATGTGTAGTTGGATTGGCTCAAGTTCAGGAAATAGTCGATAATTTATTGACACTTTTTTTAGGGGAATAATAGTCCTTTTTTGTTTCTTATCATTATTATTATTATTATTATTATTATTATTATTATTATTATTATTAATTATTATTATTATTTATTATTAATTATTATTATTATTATTATTATTATTATTTTACACTCATAATTAATTTGTATTTTTTTTCCAATGTAAGTTATATACTATATATATATTTATAAAATAAAATATAAAAAAAAACCTTTCAGGTCATATTTCCTTGTCATAAATAAAAAAACTCGCCATCCGTGTTGACATTTTCAAATTCATCAACATCGACAGCATTATGGCGTCGGCGTATGTAGTCAAGGTCATCAGGGGTAATGTGCATCATTTGCAACCGCAGCTTGGTCTCTGCAAACATGTCAATGTATTTCTTGGTCTCCATTGACTGGTACGCCTTATTCTTGAGCATGAGTAGACCGTCACCCCACGCGGCTGCCTTCTCTGGTGTATCCGTGTAGAATGTGAGTGTGGTTCCGTCGCGTGACGTACCGGTCAGTATTAGTGAGATTTTAGAGTAGTTAGTGCGGGACTGTAGATGTACTCGCAACCGGTTCTTGCGATGGGTCTTGCTGGTCAATGACGTCACCACCACTTTACTGATTGTGCTCAGATCGATTGCCCGGCTCAGTGCATCAAACGCAGGGAATTCGTCCGTGCGTTTGCTGTACTCAGAATAGTGCAGCGTGTTAAGACTGGGAGACAGCGCCACAAAATAGCGGCGCGAAGTGGGCGCCGCAATGTTGGCAGACTGGGGACGAGTACCCGCAGGGCTACTGCGAGCGGCCGAACCGTTGCCATTGACTACGTGAGACGCTGCTGTGGTCTGAGTCGGGTTGTCGACATAAAACCATTCACCGCGTAGCAGAAGCCGGATACGCTGTTCCTTGACGAAATCATAAGACTCCTGGTGAAACTGATTATGAAGTGAACGGATTTCACGACCCCATTGAGTGTTGAGGTCTTCTTCAATGTTTTGCAGCTGGATGGCACGAATATCGGCATAAGACAGACTGTCCAACTTTGAAATGACTGAATCGATAGACATGGTGGAGAAGTCATTGTTGGGAATAGCTTGCGAGAAAAGCACGCTTACAACTTGAACCATGTTTTCAAAATCATCCCGCTGGGCCGATGAAGAAAGCCACAAACGCAAAAAGTTGATAATTCCTGCAGAATGTAACAATCCCCAATCAAAAATCAGAGGTCTTAATTTGCCCAGCTTGGCAAGTTCAGTCTCAACAGAAGAGTTGGGTTTTTGTAGCGACGACGATACGGTGCTACTATCAGCAAGATCTAGCATTGATGAGGGTACTTTTGTTGTCGTTGTACTAAGTGAGAACTGTTCCGTAACAGTGGGCGTCGAGATAGTTTCAATGTACTGAGGTGGGATTAGCGACTCTGGTACGCCGTCAAAATACTCAGAATCTAATTGGTGGTCATTAACGCCAAAAATATCGTACATTATCTCAGATACTGCCAAACTAGCAGAGATGAATGGGAAGCAGTCCTCAGGGTCAGCAAAGGCCAAATGCTCAAGGTACATTTTTTTAAACACCATTTCGTCTAAACCCAAAAAGTCGGCAAAATCTTGGAGTCCTGACCATTTGAGCGAGCCATTAAATTCAGAGACCGGGTCCTGGTTTTCCAAAAGACCAGCTCTTTGGTAGTTCAGGGTACCCTCTTGAGTAGCACCAAGCAAAGAAACGAGCATACCCTCGACTTGCTTGAAAGTTTGGTTGTGGAATTTGTTGTTGTGGGTGTTGATGTCTATTTGCTTGTTAAAACAAAAAATTGCTCTGACTATTTCCTGTAAATCGTAAAGTTGGGGACTGCAAGACGCCGCAATGGGTTTATTTTCAAACAGCTGTGATGCATTTTTCAACAGACCAGCTTCCCGCAAGTTTTCAAAAAAGTATGATCTACTGACGTTTTCTTGCATTAAACCGACACCAGCTTTTCCATTATGATTATTATTATCAGAAAGCACAAAAGTGAATAGAGTTGCGTTTATGAGCTGCAAAGCGGAGTGGATGATTTGAACATTAGATGAAACGAGTCTCGAAACAATGGAGTCGTAAAAGTGAGGAGTGTTGGTGATGATTTGTTCTAGAGGAGCAAGCACCGGGCGAGTACGTTTTTTGCTCTCTAGTACAATAAGAGTAAGTACTGAGAGAGCGGGACAGAGAATATTTGACTCTTGATCGGGAACGATGGAAATCTGGACAATCTTGTCAATAAGCGACTGATCAATAACGTTCCAAGCCGAGGGATGCTCGAATAGCAGTTTTGATAGGGCCATCAGGTTGTAGGAAAGATTGACGCCTGTTGATTCAAAGATACCGTATTTGACGGCAAGCAATGCAGTTGCAGTCTGCTTGGGGTCAGAAAGGAGTTTTTCAATCTCCTTTGGAGATTTAAGAGTTTCGTAAACAGCTCTATAGTCCATTTTGTTTGTGAAAATTTAGTTTAAAGAAAAAAGAGAATTTTCCAAGACCAAAAAAAAAAAAAAAAAAAAAAGAGCGAAGTAACCAAAAAAAAAAAAAAATAAAAAAGTTTTTTTTTTTTTTTTTTTTTTTTACGAAGAAAGAAAAAAAAAAAAAGGTCAAATGAGATCGAAAGGTTTTTTTTAAATAAAAAAAAGAGAGAAAAATGTGGGTCGCTTTATACTTTTTTTTTCAGACTAATGATAATCAAGGGTTGGTACATATTGATGCCATGACTTTTCAAGATACAAAAATTATTGCTGCTTTTTTTTTTTTTTTTCTACGAGGAGCAGTGTATATGGAACAGTTGAAGATGTGTCAAAAAAAAAAACAATTTCAAAGATATTATGTCTAACTCTTTTTCACATTTGATGGTTATTCTAATTCCATTTTTTTTTATTTTTTTATAGTATGGTCAAGTCAAACACTAATCCTTTTTATTTTTCATGTTCTATAGTCTAATTCTAATCCTCTTTTTTTTTCATGTTTTAGTCTAATTCTAATCCTTTTTTTTTTTGTATTTTTTTTTTTATTTTTTATTTCTTATCATCACCATGCTTGTTTTCCTACTCCTGGTGTCTACCCCTGTCATTGCACAGTAGGTCGCTTTTTTTTCAAAAAAGAAAAAGAAATTATGCATAAACTAACACCCCCTCTCTTATTATTATTATTATTATTATATTAATGATTATTATTTATTATTATTATTACTTATATTATTTATTATATTATTATTATTATTATTTATTATTATTTATTAAATTATTATTATTATTATTATCTTATTATTATTATTATTATTATTATTATTATTTTTTATTATTTATTATTATTATTACTATTATTATTATTATTATTATTATTATTATTATTATTACTATTACTATTATTATTATTATTATTATTATTATTATTATTATCATTATTATTATTATATATTCAGATGACTTTAGTTATGTTCATTTACAATATGAAAAAAAAGGACATTTCCTAGCTATCAAAATGAAACTGTGAAATTTTGTTTCTTTTCTCGGTAACGTTGGGAATAGGGAGAAACTAGGTGACTATATAATCCAGGTTAATCAGTGTATAAGACTAAGTAAGCAAGAATAAGATAAGATATTACTACTACTTCCCTCAATGTCTTTTTTTCAATTAAATTTGTGGAAAAAAGGCCCCGTATTTATATAAATCTTAACATTTCTGATTTCACAAAAAAAAAAAACTTTTTTGAATCATTTCAATGTGGTTACAATTCAAAGTACCAAGAATGTGTAATTCATAATAAAGGTGTATTATTTAAAATTTTTCAAAAAAAAAACCTGGACTTAGAAAAGAACTTATTTCAAGTTTACACATGAATTCCATTTATCACAGTTAAAATCAAGTGCGGGAGAATATATCATCGACAAGATTATCTTTTTTAACATTTGTTTTTTAAAACATAAATTAACATATTGTAATTTTAATACTTTGAACCTGTCATTTTAAAAACCGTCATGAAAAAAAAAAATTATTTTCATAATAGACATAGCAGTATTTAATTCAAGCTAATTGTGGTATATATTAATAGTATATAGTTTATACCTATTTAAAAGACCATCATATAAACATTTTCTTTAGTTTACAAACATAACTTGAAAGTAAAATCGTTTATCATGACCTATCAAGTCAGTCAAAGTTAAGGGAAAAAAATCAAATGAAAAACTTGAAAGTTCTCAGGTCCTTGTATATATCCTATATTTCTTTTGTCAAGTTAATCATACTAAAATTAGATATATTATATAAGCAGAATTAACAAGAAGATGCTATTAGTTATAATTTTGATTCAAAATAGTTTTTGAGATGGTCTTGCCTAAAGATATGAAAACTTTTTTTTTCAGAGTGTACTCTGAATTGTTAAGAAATATATGACAAACAGTCAACCAATAATAAATCTTCAAGATTACTATATTGCAAAGGCTTATGGAAAAAAGAAAATGTTTTCAGTGTTTGCCTTGTTATTATTTCAATCATGTAATTATGTAAGAACAATAAAACAGATTATGATAAACTGAAAACAAAAGACTTAACTCTACCGAAATGAGACTATTGGAAATTGGTTTAGATATTGGTCAAACACAAAACTAGTTGATATTTCAGCGTATAATCCAGCCAAAAAAAAAAAAAAAAAAAAAAAAACAAGCTTGGTGTCCAGCCAATTGACAACAATCATCTGTGGTGCATGGGACCCACAGGTGATTTTACGTCAGATATTTAGTATTCTTAAGAGATGAAAAAAAAATCATAGAGTAAAAGGATGTGTGACATCAAGCAGCAAAAAGGACTGCTTTTCACAAACTCACAAAAAAAAAAGTTCACAGTGTAATATAGTTATTAACCAGCTTTTCCAGTCACCAAATGTGACTCTGATCAAAGATAAAAATATCAACTTGGTAAATGACACATGTTTAATATTGATGTGAAATACTGGAAAGAGTCGTCCGCGAGAAGTGGAAAGAAAGTAGAAATTCACAAAATAATTTTTTTTCCCTGTAAGAACAATACAAGTTAATAGTGATAGTCTTGTGCTACATATTTTCTTATTTGAATTAGAAAAAAAATTCTTTCTAGTTTGTTAACAAAATTCTTTTTTTTTTTAACAGCTTTTGTATAAGGCTATTTTATTAACAGATTGTGATTGATGCCTGTACTTGTTAAACAATTTTTTTTTTCAAGTATGAAATCTGTGTGGCTTTTTTTTTGTGTTTATGTTGATTTGACATAATACCGTTGTACCGCCACTTTATATAAACAGCTTATTAAAATAAGATAAAAATTTACTCTAAATAGATAATGCGGCTTATGCGCGGGGTAATTTTTTATTTTGTTGACACTTGAACACGACTCTAATTGTGACACCACAATATTTGAACGTTTAAAAGAAAAAATTTTCACATTTTAAAAAAGCCCTGTTTATTAGATAAAAAAAACCTGTTCATTGTCCTTAAACTACATATTTAAATAATTAATAGTTATTATTGAAAAAAATGACCTTGTTTTACGTAAATTGATATTAAACCTGAGAGAATGAGAGAGGCTTGTAATTACCCCAATTTATATAAATGATCTTATATTTTTTAAAAAAAAAACAGCAACGGCAAACTTTAGCCATTTATTTCAAGATTTTTGACTCAAAAATAAAAAAAAACTAAACTGTCGGAGCATATCGCGAATCCATAAATTACACGGCGTAAATTGTTGTTGATTCCGAAAAAAAAAAAAAATACATACACTCAGAGTGTAAATAACAGCCCGGTGTTCAACATTAGTAATGTTCATGTTAAAATATAATAACATTTGCAACAAGAATTCAAGAAAAAAAAGTTTTTATTATTATTATCATTATTATTATTATTTTATTTTTATTTTTATTTTTATTTTTATTTTTATTTTTTTGCTATTTCAATTTAAGCTTGGTTTTAAGCTTTTTTTGCTGAGTTATTGTTCCTTTTTGTACACATTTATGTGCCACTAAAATTGAGACTCATTCAATAACAGTTCTTATTTTCATAGATCAGGTTTTAATGATATCATATTGAATATATTATCAATAAGTTTCAAAAAGTCAGCGCATACTTTTTTTTTTTTTTTCAAAAATTTGTCAGTTAATTCTCTTGTTATACAAGTTATCAACATTGATCCGTCTTTCCTATATTTAAATTCAGCCGTACACTCTCCTGCAAAAAATTTTTTTTTTTTTTCCATCTTCAATCATCTGCAAAAAAATGCGGTTGAAACGGTAAAAAAAAAACACTTTTATTTATTTTTTATTTCCCGAGTCGGACTTTGTCCAACCCCCGCTCTTGGGGGAGGAAGTTAAATGTTTTCAACCCCCCTCCCCCTAGTTTTTGTGAGTGGTGATTACATAATAGGATTTAGGATTTGTGTGCCTTTTTATGTAGAATATCCCGGTCAGCCGTTAGACTGTAACGGTTTCTCGGATCAAGTACAAACACTGGTATTATTCACACGAATAAGATTTGTATATACGTAGAACTTACCAATGGTAAAACGGTAGTTAGGATTTCATAACTGGTGTTTTTATTGAATGTTTTCACGCAAAAGAAACTTATTGGCAACGATACGGTAGTCAATTTAAAATTGTTTTAATCAACAGAGTATCATGACAGACTTTTAATGAATGCATACTTGTTAGCAAAAAGAAAATAAATTCTTTATTAACTTTAAATCTATTTTGATATCTATATAACTACTTTTAAAAAAAATAAAAAATAAATAAAAATGAGAAAATTAATAGTGTTTGTGTGTGCGAAACAGATTATAGCCTAAGAACAATGTTGTAATAGAAAATATTCAAGGCTCACAATTTTGAGCATTAGAAAAATTCATGATAATAATACTATTTTGTTGTTTTTAAAAAAAATATATATATATATATAAATCCATAAAAAATCATGTGTATTCTGCAACAAAATTCAAAGGGTTTTTGTCCTTAAGTAAAATAAGCGGAATGGGCTTCATGGACAAAAGTTTTTTTTTATTCAAAGGGCGATTGAAAAGTACATGACTGAAAAAAAAAAAAAAAAAAAAAAAAAAAAACTTGGTCTGTTGAATTTGTAAAACAAACAAATAAAACTACCATGAAAAAAGTAATTCTCAAAGTCACACAGGTAAACATGTCAGTGGCTGAGCGAAGCGTTCAAAAATTGTTTTAGAAAACCTACCTGTAATATCATAACAAAACTTTGACTAGTATATTCCTGTGGTTGCAAATGGTTCAAGGTATATAATACGTCAAAGCATTATTCCCTGGGGAAAAAACAATAAAGAAACCTACCGATTTACAAGCAAGGTTGAACCAGCAACAGAATTTTAGATACTGAACCAGACCATATTTAAATCAAAAGTAGCTCGGATAACTTTTTTTTTTTTTGAAATAAAAAAAGCGACTAAATTGCAAATTGAAGCAAGTTGTCCTAATGGTTGAGTTGCTTTTTGACCAAGAACATTTGATAGCATACAACCTAGAAAAAAAAAAGTCATTTCTGTTGACAATAACAGCTTTAAAATTAAATGGTCATCAAAAAAAAAAAATCCTGTTTAAAAAAAAGACTACAAAAGTTTAATGGTATCAAATAGAATAATTAATGGTTCTTTGATTTATTTACTTTTTGTCGTGATTTTCAATTAATAGAAATAGGCAAATGACAAAAGTTGGAGCTCTTGTAGATAATTCAATCTTAAAGGGCTTAAAAGTCATATAGATAAAATCTTTTGTTAATTATTCTCGCAGTACATAGTTGTCTGAAAGTCATACTACCCTTTTCTTAGATAGATAGAAAACCTGTTTATTGTCCTTACATTACATAGTTACATACTGCCTTTTTTTTTTTTTTTGTTTTTTGCAAGAGTGGTGCTTTAATTAGCATAGTAAAGTTAACGAGACAATGGCAAAACAAACTATTTAAAAGACTACTATTATTTATTTCAATTTTTAATATCACCATTATGAGCTTAGCTGGACTCATATAAAACACAATATTAACACATTCCTAAAAATTTTATTACATTTATTAAACCAATGAATAAAAAATGATTATACCATGTGGTGATAGATACTAACTTTGTTGAATCTTTTTTTTTAAAACAAAAATAACAGCTTTGTTTAATATACAATATTAAACACTATAATCAAAGTAACACACATAAATAATATTCAGTTCATATAATGATTCACAGTCTGATGTTATTTACTACAATTCAAATTGGTCAAACCTGACTATTTTGACTATATCTCAAACTTTGAAATAGATTTCATAGCTTCAACATATAGAGTACACAGTAACTCCTGATCTCAATCAGTGTAGCAATGATCTCCTACTGCCCTATTATTTTGTAACATTATAATTTATTGAATTTTTTACATCAAAAAAATGGCACTGTACATACCCAAACGATAGCAAAATCTCACACAAAGGCTTTTATTGAAACCATTTGCGCATGAATTGTGAAAATTAATTTTTTCTTGCTCTTGGGATAAAAAAAAAAAAAAAAAAAAAAAAAAAAAAAAAAAAAATAATAATAATAAATAATAATTAATAAAATAATAATAATAATAATAATAATATAATAATATAATAATAATAATAATAATAATAATAATAATAATAATAATAATAATAA